>SNQJ01S0086344.1:0-34038 GCA_010110895.2 Picea sitchensis | reverse complement strand
CCCAAAACAATATGTTCTTCCAATTTCTACCTTCTTCCTCTCTCTTTCAAAATTTCTTCCTTGCCTCATTCTTCCCCAATTTCTCCCAAAACAAAGACCCCCTCTCCAAGTCCTCTCCCCTTTTTCTTATCCTCCTCTCTCGAATCCCCCTCCCTCACTCAATTCCCCAACTGGATTATCCCCTCATTAATTCCCCAACAACCTTATCCCCCCATTAATTACTTCACCTACCTTTTTAATAATAAAATAATAAAAGATTCATTGAATTTATTTTATTAATTAATTAAATTTAAATTAACAATTATGATAAATAAATAATCAAATTGGGTTGTTACAAAGCATAAATTTTGCTTTATTCTCACCATTTTCTCTTCCATTTCCCTAAGTAATTCTGGTCCAGCCACTGCTCTGTCTATTGGGTTGTCCCAACTCACTGGCATGTTGCACTTTCTAACATAAAGTGCCTCAAATGGGCTCATTTTTAGAGATTCTTGATACCCCTTGTTATAAGCAAACTCCACCAAATGCAAATAATCCTCCCATTTGGATGGTTTATCCATCACATAAATCCTCAACATGTCTTCATTCACTTGATTCACCCTCTCTTTTTGTCCATCAGACTCTAGATGATAGGTTGTGCTAAAGTTTAGATTGGTCCCAAATCCTTTGAATGATCCTTCCAAAATTTTTGATGTAAACTTTGGATCTCTGTTAGACATAATTGTCTTGGGTATACCTTGTAGTCGCGCAATTTCTTTCATATAAATATCAACAATGTTGGCTGCCTTGTGAGTGTGATTTACTAGACTAAAGTGGGAAACTTTAGTTAGCTTATCCACCACCACCATGATGGAATCATGTTGATTGGTTATTATGGGAAACTTGGTGATGGAATCCATCATTACAACTTCCCATTTCCACTCAGGAATGGGCAATGGTTGTAGCAGACCAATTGGGTGTCTGTGCTCAGCCTTGACTTTTTGACATTCCAAACACTTGGGAATAAAATCTACAACCTCTTTCTTCATTCCCAGCCAATAATATTGGCTATTGACAGTTGCAATAGTTTTTTGGTAACCCAAGTGCCCAACATAAGGCACCTTATGCATTTATTTTAAAATTCGTTTTTTCAATTCCTAAGAATTTGGCACATAAATTCTACTCATGTACATGAGAATTTTAGCCTTTTCCAGCTTATATTCTTCACTTTTATGCTGCAAATTACATTGCTGAAAATTTTCCTTTACCTCCATGTATTTTTTATCTGATTTTGCAGCCTCTAAAATTTTGTTCTTGAAATGTGATTGGTACATGCTAATGGTTGTAGCATGTATCACATGCACCCTCCTATTGAGCGCATAAATCACCTTGTTCTCTTTACCTTTGATATGCTTTATATCAAAGTCATATTCACTAAGGAATTCCAACCATTTGCTTTGCCTGACATTTAAAGTTGGCTGCCCAAATAAATATTTCGGACCACTATGGTCCATCATCAATTCAAATATTTTCCCCATGAGGTAGTGCCTCTACATATTCAAGGCATGAACTATGACTGCCAATTCTAAATCATGAGTAGCATAGTTCCTTTCACACTCCTTTAATTTCCTTGATTCATAGCATACCACATGCCCATTCTGACTAAGAACTCCACCAAGTTCTTCTTTACTTGCATCAATGCATACAATGAAGTCTTCATTTGGATCAACAATCTTTAATATTGGAGAACTTGTTAATAAATTCTTTAAGTGTTGGAAACTCCTTTCCCAATCCGATGTCCACTCAAACTTCACACCTTTCTTTTGCAAATAAGTGATTGGGTGTGCAATCTTGGAGAATCCCTCAATGAATCTTATGTAGTAACCTACAAGTCCCATGAATGATCTCACCTCATAGACATTCCTTGGTGTTGGCCACCCCTCAATGACATTTATCTTTTATGGGTCCACTGCTATTCCTTGCTTTTAAATGATATGGCCCAAATAATGAATTTGTTTTTGGTAGAATGAACACTTGCTTAATTTCGCATACAATTGATGCTCCCTTAATACCTTCAATAACATCCTCAAGTGTTCCTCATGCTCTTCCTTAGACTTAGAATATATAAGAATGTCATCCAGGAAGACAGTGACAAACTTATCTAAGTAATCCTTGAAAATACCATTCATTAAAAACATGAAGAAAACTGGTGCATTTGATAACCGAAATGACATAACTGTGAACTCATAATGACCATACCTTGTTTTGAAGGCAGTCTTGCTCATATCTTCTTCTTTAATTATTACCTGATAATAGCCTAACCTGAGATCAATCTTGGAGAATATCTTAGCATCTTTCAGCTGATCAAAGAGGTCATCTATCCTTGGCAAAGGATACTTGTTCTTCACAGTTACCTTGTTCAACTACCTAAAGTCAATGCAAAGCCTCAAGGTACAGTCCTTCTTTTTCACAAACGACACTGGGCACCCCAAGGTGACACACTTGGGCATATATACGCCTTCTTTAAAAGCTTCTCAAGCTGCATTTGCAGTTCCTCTAACTATGGTGTACTCATCCTATAATGATTCTTTGATCCAGGTGGATATTGGTGGCCACCCACCTTTTCCAACTGGCTCAAAACAATTTTTCAAAACAACTTATATACCAAATGGACCACACCGTGGCAAGAAAGAGACCAAGCAGTGCCAGATTTCACAAATATCTTCCATACCTTGTGCACCAAGCTAGGTATCAAAGATTCAGAGCGACATATAGTGCTCAAGTATCGTGGTGCTCTGCATAGATACATCCAGACCGAAATGGAATTTCTGGACATGTCATCCTTGGGCGGGGCCTACCGATATGCTGTCAAAATCAAGTGGAAGATCAAACAAAAGATGCGACAATTTGGGCCTGGGAAACCCTCACAACAAAAGCCGGCAAATGGTGGCCCCAACCCATAGAAAAAATGACAGAGAAAAAATGGACAGTATCAGGACAACCAGTCCAAGTTGCAAGCAAAGAAAGACATTGGAAAGACAAAGAAAAATACCGGGAAGTGGTGAGACTTCCATACGAGCCCTTGGCATAACACTGCTGACTGCAACTCAAAGCAGTCGTTGGTGGCGGAAGTGAAAGCTTCAAAATTAGATGCGGGTTTTGACTCTAAGCCAGAACTAGAAAAGGGAAGATGGATCATTGACTTGGAACCTAGTCCCACCGTTGCTACCACTAAGCTCCAGCCTGGTGAACCAAATGAGCCAGAAGAAGGAGAGTGCCTCTTCCATTCACAGATGTGGGTAAAAGGCACCCCTTTACACTTCATCATTGATAGCGGTAGCCAGAAGAACCTCATCTCAGCAGAGGTCATCAAGCGGTTGGCCCTGCCGACAACGCCGCACCCACAACCCTACACCATTGGATGGCTCTAGAAAGGAAGCGATCTCTGCATCAACCAACAATGTCGACTGTTGTACGACATCAAGCCCTTCAAAGACGAGGTATTGTGTGATGTTTCTCCTCTCGAAGTTTGTGATGTTATTTTGGGCCAACCTTATTTATTGAAATGACATGCTGTATATGAGTCTAGGCCTCATAGATTTATTATTACTTTGAACAGGAAATTGTACAAGATACCCGAGGCAGTCCCACCTAGTGCTATTTCCTTGATCTCTGCTAAACAATACATGAAGGTCATCTCTTAGACGGGGAAGTTTGTCTTCTTCATGATTCGTTCTCAGAATAAGCGAAAGATCACAACCACATCTAGGGTCTTTGTGGGTGACCTCTCCACACAACAGAAGCAAGTAGAAAAGGTTGTGGAAAAATACTCGGATATCTTCTCCTCACTTACCGGGGTACCTCTGCACTTCTAGGTCAAGCACCCCATCGATCTGACCCCCGATGCACCGCTTCCCAATGGGTCAGTCTATCTATACTCTCTGTTAGATAATGAGGAGATCAAGCAACAGATCCAAGAACTGCTCCACAAGGGGCACATCCATCCCAACTCATCACCTTGCGGGAGCCCAATCGTGCTGGTATATAAGAAAGATGGAACTTGGCGACTCTTCATTATTACCAGGCTATGAATAAAATCATAGTCAGAAACCAGTACTCGATTCCCTGAATCAACGACCTCCTTGATCAACTCACGGGGGCCAAATACTTCAGTAAGATTGATCTAAAGTCTGGCTACCACCAGGTCCCGATAGAAAAAATAGATGTATGGAAGACCACCTTCAAGTCAAAGGAAGGCCTTTCTGAATGGTTGGTCATGCCCTTTGGTTTGAAAAATGCTCCAGCCACTTTCATGAGGATGATGGATGATATCTTGCGACCATTCACCAATACTTTTGTAGCGGTGTATCTAGATGACATTCTCATTTACAACAAGACTTTGGCCGAACACTTGCAACATATTCAGCAAGTATGCACACCTTGTGTCACCACAAGCTATACGCCAACTTGGAAAAATGAACCTTCGACATAGACCAGGTCCATTACTTAGGCTACATCGTTGATCAACATGGCGTACATGTGGATCCAATCAAGACCCAAGTCATCCATGACTGGCCAGGGCGAACCACACGCACCGAGCTTTAGAGCTTCTTGGGCCTTGCCAATTTCTACCACAGGTTTGTGTTGGGATTCTCCCATATTGCATGGGCCCTCAGCAAAATAACCAAGGGTGGTGGTAAGGCAAAATTTGCATGGGGCCAGTCTAAAAAACAAGCGTTCGATGATTTGAATCAACGCTTGTGCTCAGCCTCAATACTCTCACTAGCAGACCTACAACAAACCTTTGAGATCGAGACCGATGCTTCAGACTATGGTGTGGGCGCCATCCTCACTAAGCATGACCACCCTGTGGCCTATCATAGTGAGACATTATCAGATGATGTCTGTAAGTACCCTACTTGCGACAAAGAAATGTACTTCATTGTCCAAGCCCACTGCCAGTGGAGACATTACATTCTTGGGAAGGAGACAGTCATCCACACTGATCATAAGCCATTGTAGTTCATGTAGACATAAGGAAAATTACAGAATGACCGACATGAAAAGTGGTCCACATGCTTGCAACAATTCCACGTCAACATCAAGTATAAAACATGAAGCACCAATCGCATTGTTGATTTCCTCAACAGATCGCCAGTCGCGACACTCACCACGGTGCTATACTCTTGCAGCCATGTGACCTCTGGATGGCCCCAACTCTATGAGACAGACCCAGACTTCGCCACCACCTACAAAATGTTGGGTGCAAACATAGTTGTCGATAAATTCCGTCTTCAGGATGGGTTGTTGTGTCGTCTGGGCCATATCTCTGTTCCATCAAGCAAGCGAACAAAGATGATCTGGGAAGCCCAGTACATTCGGGTGGTAGGACACTTCGGCGTCGAAAATACACTGGCAATGCTACAGTAACATTTCTATTGGCCGAAACTTCGACAGGAGGTCAGCAAGTATATCAGGTACTACACTGCCTACGCTATTGCCAAACCGACCACTAAGAAACAGGGCCTGTACACCCCTCTTCCTACTCCTGACAGGCCATGGGAATCCATCTCAATGGACTACATGTCGGGCCTCCCATCCACCAAGCGGGGAAATGACTGTGTTTTTGTGGTTGTTGATCGCTTTTCTAAGATGGCGATTCTGGTTGACTGCAAGAAGAACATCACAACAGAGGCCACTGCCAAGCTCTTCTTTGAACGAGTTTCGGTAAATTTTGGAATCTCACAAGCCATTGTCTTAGATCGGGACAATCGATTTCTCAACAAATTTTGGTCGAGCCTCTGGTCATTGCTGGACACCAAGCTCACCAAATCCATGGCCTTCCACCCCAAGACAGATGCCCAAACCGAGGTCATAAATTGAATGATTATGCATATCCTTTGCATGTACAATTCCAATCACCCTCTCACATGGGATGAGATCCTTTCCTATGTCCAGCATAGCTACAACTGAGCCCTGCATAGCTCAACCGGCCACAGCCCCTTTCAGGTGGGGTTGGGATTCCAACCATTGGGTCCCATAGATGTTGGAATTCCCCTTCCGGTCACCTCGACTGACTCATCTCCTGCTCCAACTGAAGCTATAAAAGCCACCCGTTTCATTGAGCATATCCATCACATCCACCAATAGGTTCAGGATATCCTATAGAAGTCCAATGACAAGTACAAGCAGCGCCATGATCAACATCGGGTGCCACATAAGTTTCAGGCGGGCGACAAAGTTTGGTTGCATTTGCAGAAAGAATGCCTTACAGGACCCCATAGGAAGATTTTCCTACTCTGTTATGGGTCGTACACCATCACCAAGGCCGTGGGGGATAATTCTTTTGAGCTCAACATTCCTCCTTTCCTTGGCCTGCACCTAGTGTGCAACGTGGATCTCCTTTGCCCTTATTTCCTACCATTATTAGACACCTCAGAAGAAGCATAATAGCTGACACCAACAAAGCTCAACCACAACTACATACAACAGGCATCCAGTGATCAGATTGTGGACATACATATCAAGGGCACTCAACAACAAAGGATCCAACTTTATTGAGTCGTCAAAGCAGGGCAGCTCCTGCACCAAGGGAAGTGGCTCACCCAGGGCCAAATTGAACAGAAATTTCCTCATCTGATCGGGAAATCAATGCAATGGAGACCATTTATTCCTAAGGAGGGAGGATTTATCAAGGTGGATATCGGTGGCCACCCACCTTTTCCACCTGGCTTAAAACATTTTTCTGGCAATTTTGGTAATTTACTATTTTAAGCAGTTTTTCACTTCCGGAGCTGTTTTGAGGCCCTAAACAATGTTTTTCGGGAAAATGGGGAGCAATATCTTATTTCCTTTGATGTTAATATTAAAATGAATCTCCTCGATGATACCTTTCCAACGGGATATCATACGCCTAAAATGAAGATCGTATGCAAAAGTTACGACCCCGGGAAGTTGATGTACTAACTTACCCAAACGGGGCCCACATGACTTTTGGCAATTCATCTCATAGGGTTAGGTTTTTGGATGTCTAGGGTCTTTGGCATTCCTGTTTATTGTAAAAAATGCCTTCAGAGCCTCATTGAAAGGATCTTCTTGCGAATGAGCGCAACCGTCACATCTCTTCTCAGAGATAAGCCACCACCATTCCAACAAGCTTGTTTCCACTGCATTTTACAGTTTTAAGTTATTTCCTTATTGAATAGAAAACCAGTTTTACTGTATCTCTGTTATTTTGTGTTAAGCACATGTTAATAATCTGTATTCATTTCATTCTGCTCATAAAATCTGGATTAGTGGTATCAGAGCGGTCTCCTCCTTGTCATCTTAATGCATGTCCCCAACGAGGTTAGAGTACAAAGAGTTGGGTCTCGAGCTTGTTTCTCTTGAGGACAAAAGCCCTCACACGCCCAAGCGACCTCTCATGGCAGGAGAAAAGAAACATGACGGGACAAGAGATCCTTTCAAACTGTTGATTGAAGAATCCCTCACGCAACAAAGGAACAAGATGATGGATAGTTTCACACAAATCCTTCAACGACTACAAACAGATGACGCATCTTCTTCGAGCGGAGGTGCCGCCCCCTTCAAGGTACAAATAAATTCGATATTCCTATATTTTAAGGTTAGATAGATGCATATGCTATAGATAAGTGATTGAATCTACTAGAAGGGTATTTTTCTATCCATAACTTTTCGAATAGAGAAATGATTACTTTTGCGCTCCTCAAAGTCGTTCCCCATGTCAAAGATTGGTGGGAAACTTTCTGTGAGCAAAAGGAAACAGAGTAGCCCTCATTGTTTACAGTCACGACCACTTGGGAATCCTTCATGGATGCTATTAAGGAACAATACTACCCTGTCGAAAGTTATAATAACTTGTATACCGAATGGACCACACCGTGGAAAGAAAGAGACCAAGTAGTGCCAGATTTCACAAATATATTCCATACCTTGCACACCAAGCTGGGTATCAAAGATTCAGAGCGACATCTGGTGCTCAAGTATCGCGGTTCTCTACATAGATACATCCAGACCGAAATGGAATTTTTGGACATCTCATCCTTGGGCGCGACCTACGATATGCCGTCAAAATCGAGCAGAAGCTCAAACAAAAGACAAAACAATTTGGGCCTGGGACCCCCTCACAACAAAAGCTGGGAAAGGGAGGCCCTAACCCATAGAACAAAGGACAAAGAAAATATGGTCAGTATCAGGACAACCAGTCCAAGCCGCAAGCAAAGAAGAACACTAGAAAGACAAAGAAAGATACCGAGAAGTGGTGTGACTTCCATAAGATCCCTTGGCATAACACTGTTGACTATCGCTCAAAGCAGTCGCTAGTGGACAAAGTGAAAGCCTCTGAATCAGATGCAGGTTCTGACTCTGAGTTAGAACCAGAAAATGGAAGATGGATCATTGACGCAGAACCCAGTGCCACCGTTTCTACCACCAATCTCCAGCCCGGTGAACCAGACAATCCAGAAGAAGGAGAGCGTCTCTTCCATTCACAGATGTGGGTAAAAGGAACCCTGCCCACACTTCATCGTTGATAGCGGTAGCTAGAAGAACCTCATCTCAACAGAGGTCGTCAAGAAGCTGGCCTTGCCGACAATGCCACACCCACAACCCTACACCATTGGATGGCTCCGCCAAGGAAGCGATCTCTGCATCAACCAACAATGTCGACTGTCGTATGGAATCAAGCCCTTCAAAGATGAGGTATTGTGTGATGTTGCTCATCTCGAAGTTTGTGATGTTCTTTTGGGCCAACCTTATTTATGGAAACATCATGTTGTATATGAGTCTAGGCCTCGTAGTGTTATTATTACTTTGAACAAGAAATTGTACAGGATACCCGAGGCACTCCCACCTAGTGCTATTTCCTTGATCTCTGCTAAGCAATGCAGGAAGGTCATCTCTTAGACGAGGAAGTTTGTCTTCTTTGTGATTCTCTCTCAGAATATGCTACGGATCACGGCCACATCCATGGTCTCTGCGACCGATCTCTCCACAAAATAGAAGAAGTATATAAGGTTGTGGAAGAATACTCATATATTTTCTCCTCACCTACCCGGGTACCTTTGCACTGCTAGGTCAAGCACCCCATTGATCTGACCCCCGATGCATTGCTGCCCAATGGGCCAGTCTATCACCGCTCTCTGTTATAGAATGAGCAGATCAAGTGACATATCCAAGAAATGATCCACAAGGGGCACATCCATCCCAGCTCATCGCCTTGCGGGAGCCCAATCGTGCTGGTACAAAAGAAAGATGGAACCTGGCGACTCTGCATTGATTACTGGGATCTGAATAAAATCACAGTCAGAAACCGGTACCCGATTCCCTGAATCAACAACCTCCTTGATCAACTCACGGGGGCCAAATACTTCAGTAAGATTGATCTAAAGTCTGGCTACCACCAGGTATGATAAAACAAATAGATGTATGGAAGTCCGCCTTCAAGTCAAAGGAAGACCTTTTTGAATGGTTGGTCATGCCCTTTGGTTTGACAAATTCTCCAACCACTTTCATGAGGATGATGGATGATATCCTGCGACCATTCACCAATACTTTTGTAGTGGTGTATCTAGATGACATTCTCATTTACAACAAGAGTTGGGCCGAACACTTGCAGCATATTCAACAGGTTCTGCACACCCTGTGACAGCACAAGCTATATGCCAACTTAGAAAAATGCACCTTCGGCATGGACCAGGTCCATTATCTAGGCTACATCGTTGATCATCATGGTGTACATGTGGATCCAACCAATATCCAAGTCATCTTTGACTGGCCAGCCCCAACCACACTCACTGAGCTTCAAAGCTTCTTGGGCCTTTCGAATTTCTACCGCATGTTTGTGTTGGGATTCTCTCATATTGCATGGGCCCTCAACAAAATAACCAAGGGTGGTTGAGTACAAAAAGTTGGGTCTCGAGCTTGTTTCTCTTGAGGACAAAATCTCTCGCACGCCCAAGCAACCTCTCGTTGCAGGAGAAAAGAAAGATGACGAGACATGAGATCCTTTCAAATTGTTGATTGAGGAATCGCTCACGCAACAAAGAAACGAGATGATGGATAGTTTTGCGCAAATCCTTTGGTGACTACCAACAAGCGACACATCTTCTTCGAGAGGAGGCGCCACCCCCTTCAAGGTACAAATAAACCTCGACATTCCTATATTTGAATGTCAGATAGACGCAGATGCTATAGACAAGTGGTTGAATCTAATAGAAGGGTATTTTTCTGTCCATAACTTTTCGAGTAGAGAAAAGATTACTTTTGCGCTCCTCAAAGCCATTCCCCATGTCAAAGATTGGTGGGAAACTTTCTGTGAGAAAAAGGAAAAAAAAGAACCCTCATTATTTATAGTCATGACCACCTGGGAATCCTTCAGGGATGTTATTAAGGAACAATACTACCCTGTCGGAAGTTATGACGACTTGTATACCAAATGGACCACATTGTGGAAAGAAAGAGACCAAGCAGTGCCAGATTTCACAATTATCTTCCATAACTTGCGCACCAAGCTGTGTATCAAAGATTCAGAGCAACATCTGGTGCTCAAGTATCATGGTGCTTTGTATAGATACATCCAGACTGAAATGGAATTTCTAGACATCTCATCCTTGGGCGTGACCTACCGATATGCCGTCAAAATCGAGCAGAAGGTCAAACAAAAGACACAACAATTTGGGCCTGGGAACCGCTCACAATAAAAGCCAGGAAAGGGCGGCCCCAACCCACAAAACAAAGGACATAGCAAAGATGTAAAGTATGAGGACAACCAGTCCAAGATGTAAGCAAAGAAGGACACTGGAAAGACAAATAAAGATACCGGGAAGTCGTGAGACTTCCATAAGAGCCCTTGGCATAACACTGTTGACTGTCGCTCAAAGAAGTCGCTGATGGTTGAAGTGAAATCCTCTGAATCAGATGCGAGTTCTGACTCTGAGCCAGAACTAGAATGGAGAAGACAGATCATTGATGCAGAAACCAGTGCCACCGTTGCTACCACCAAGCTCCAGCTTGGTGAACCAGACGAGTCAGAAGAAGGAGAGCGCCTCTTCCATGCACAAATATGGGTAAAAGGCACCCCACTGCACTTCATCATTGATAGAGGTATCCAGAAGAACCTCATTTCAGCAGAGGTCGTCAAGCGGCTGGCCCTGTCGACAACACCGCACCCACAACCCTACACCATTGGATGGCTCTGCCAAGGAAGCGATCTCCGCGTCAGCCAACAATTTCGACTATTGTATGACATCAAGCCCTTCAAAGACGAGGTATTGTGTGATGTTGCTCCTCTCGAATTTTGTGATGTTCTTTTGGGCAAAACTTGTTTATGGAAACATCATGCGGTATATGAGTCTAGGCCTCGTAGTGTTATTATTACTTTGAATAGGAAATTGTATAGGATACTCGAGGCAGTCCCACCTAGTGCTATTTTCTTGATCTCTACTATGCAATGCAGGAAGGTCATCTCTCAGATGGGGAAGTTTTTCTTCTTCGTAATTCAGTCTTAGAATAAGTGAAAGATCACAGCCACATCCAGGGTCTCTGTGGCCAACCTCTCCACACAACATAAGCAAGTAGATAAAGTCGTCGAAGAATACTCAGATATCTTCTCCTCACCTATCGGGGTAACTCTGCACTGCCAGGTCAAGCACCCCATCGATCTGACCCCCGACGCCTTCCTGCCCAATGGGCCAATCTATCGCCGTTCTCTGTTAGAGAATGAGGAGATCAAGCGACATATCCAAGAATTTCTCCACAAGGGGCACATCCGTCCCACCTCATCACCTTGCGGGAGCCCAATTGCTGGTACAAAAGAAAAATGGAACCTGGTGACTCTTCATTGATTACCGGGCTCTGAATAAAATCACAATCAGAAACGAGTACCCAATCCCCCGAATCGACAACCTCCTTGATCAACTCATGGGGGCCAAATACTTCAGTAAGATTGATCTGAATTCTGTCTACCACCAGGTCTCGATAGAACATATAGATGTATGGAAGACCGCCTTCAAGTCAAAGGAAGGCCTTTTTGAATGGTTGTTCATGCCCTTTGGTTTGACAAATGCTCCAACCACTTTCATGAGGATCATGGACGATATCCTGTGACCATTCACCAATACTTTTGTAGTGGTGTATCTGAATGACATTCTCATTTACTACAAGACCTGGGCCGAACACTTGCAGCATATTCAACAAGTTTTGCACACAATGCGGCAGCACAAGCTATACACCAACTTGGAAAAATGCACCTTCGGCATGGACCGGGTCCATTACCTAGGCTACATTGTTGATCAACATGGTGTACATGTGGATCTAGCCAAGATCCAAGTCATCCGTAACTGGACAGCCTCAACAACACTCACTGAGATTCATAGCTTCTTGGGCCTTGCCAATTTCTACCACAGGTTTATGTTGGGATTCTCCCATATTACATGGGACCTCAGCCAAATAACCAGGGGTGGTGGTAAGGCAAAATTTGCGTGGGGTCGGTCCCAACAGAAAGCGTTTGATGATTTGAAGCAATGCTTGTGCTCAGCCCTTGTAGTTTCACTACCAGACCTGCAACATCCCTTTGAGATCGAGACAGATGCTTCAGACTATGCCGTGGGCGCCGTTCTCACTCAACACGACCACCCCGTAGCCTATCATAGTGAGACACTATCAGATGTTGTCTGTAAGTACCCTACTTACGACAAAGAAATGCACTTCATTGTGCAATCCTTCCACTAGTGGAGACATTACATTCTTGGGAAGGAGACAATCATCCACACTGATCATAAGCCATTGTAGTTCATGCAGACACAAGGAAAATTGCAGAATGACCGCCATCAAAAGTGGTCCACATACTTGGAGCAATTCCACCTCAACATCAAGTATAAAACAAGAATTACCAATCGTGATGGTGATTGCCTTAGCAGACCACCATTTGCGGCGCTCACCATGATGCTAGACTCTTGCGGACATGAGACCTATGGATGGCCCCAACTCTATGAGACAGACCTGGACTTTGCCACCACCTACCAAATTTTTTGTGCAAATGCAATTGTCGATAATTTCCATCTTTAGGATGGGTTGTTGTGTCATCTGGGCCATATCTGTGTTCCATCAAGCGAGTGAGCGAAGTTGATCTGGGAATTCCACTACAGTCAGGTGGTAGGACACTTCAGTGTTGAAAAGACAGTGGCAATGCTACAGATACATTTATATTGGCCGAAACTTCGACATGAGGTCAACAAGTATATCAGGTCCTGCACTGCCTACGCTATTGCCAAACCGACCACTAAGAAACAGAGCCTGTACACCCCTCTTCCTACTCCTGACAGGCCATGGGAATCCATCTCAATGGACTACATGTCGGGCCTCCCATCCACCAAGCGGGTAAATGATTGTGTTTTTGTGGTTGTTGATCGCTTTTCTAAGATGACGATTCTAGTTGCCTGCAAGAAGAACATTAGAGAAGAGGCCACTGCCAAGCTATTCTTTGAACGAGTCTGGGTAGATTTTGGAATCCCACAAACCATTGTCTCAGATTTGGACAATCGATTTCTAAGCACATTCTGGTCGAGCCTTTGGTCACCGCTGGACACCAAGCTCTCCAAATCCATGACCTTCCACCCCCAGACAGATGTCCAAACCAAGGTCGTAAATCGAATGATTGTGCATATTCTTTGCATTTATAATTCAAAGTACCCTCGCACATGGGATGAGATTCTTCCCTATGTCCAACATAGCTACAATCGAGCCCTGCATAGCTCAACCGACCACATCCCCTTTCAGGTGGGGTTGGGATTCCAACCATTGGGTCCCATAGATGTTGCACTTCCCCTTGCGTTCACCTCGACTGACTCATCTCCTACTCCAACTGAAGTTGACAAAGACACCCGGTTTATTGAGCAGATCCAACACATCCGCCAATAGGTTCAGGATATCCTATAGAAATCCAATGACAAGTACAAGCAATGCCATGATCAACATTAGATGCCACATAAGTTTCAGGTGGGCGACAAAGTTTGGTTGCACTTGCAGAAAGAACACCTTACAAGACCCCATCGGAAGCTTCTCCCACTCCGTTATGGGCAGTACACCATCATCAAGTCTGTGGGGGATAATTCTTTTGAGCTCAACATTCCTCCTTTCCTTAGCGTGCACCCAATGTTCAACGTGGATCTCCTTCGCCCTTATTTCCCACCATTATTGGACATCTCAGAAGTAGCAGAACAACTGACACCAACATAGCTCAACCCCGAATGCATACAACATACATCCAACGATCATATTGTGGACACACAGATCAAAGGCACTTGACAACAAAGAATCCAGCTTTATCGAGTCGTCAAAGCAGGGCAGCTCCTGCACCAAGGCAAGTGGCTCACTCGAGGCCAAATTCAACAGGAATTTTCTCATCTGATGGGGGAACTCAATGAAATGGACACCATTGCTAACTAAGGAGGGAGGATTGATCCAGGTGGATATCGGTGGCCACCCACCATTTCCAACTGGCTCAAAACAGTTTTCTGGCAATTTTGGTAATTTACTATTTTTAGCAGTTTTTCACTTCCGGAGCCGTTTTGAGGTCCTAAACAATGTTTTTTTTGGAAAACGGGGGAAATCTAAACATTCTTTCGATATTTCTCCTACAATGAATCCCCTCAACCATACCTTTCCAACAGGCTATCATATTCTTAAAACGAAGATCATATGCAAAAGTAACGACCCCGAGAAGTTGATGTACTAACTTACCCAAACGGGGCCCACATGACTTTTGGCGATTCATCTCCTAGGGTTAGGTTTTTGGATGTCTTTTCGAATAGAGAAAATATTACTTTCGCACTTCTCAAAGTCATTCCCCATGTCAAAGATTGGTGGGAAACTTTCTGTGAGAAAAAGGAAACAAATGAGCCCTCGTTATTTAAAGTCACGGCCACTTGGGAATCCTTCAAGGATGCTATTAAGGAACAATACTACCCTGTAGGAAGTTATGATGACTTTTATATCAAATGGACCACACTGCAGCAAGAAAGAGACCAAGCAGTGCCAGATTTCACAAATATATTCCATACCTTGTGCACCAATCTAGGTATCAAATATTCATAGCGACATCTAGTGCTCAAGTATCGCGGTGCTCTGCATAGATACATCCAGACCGAAATGGAATTTCTGGACATCTTATCCTTGGGCACGACCTACCGATATGCCTTCAAAATCGAGCATAATCTCAAACAAAAGACACGACAATTTGGGCCTGGGAACCCCTCACAACAGAAACCGGGAAAGGGCGGACCCAACCCATAGAACAAAGGACAGAGCAAAGATGGACAGTATCGGGACAACCAGTTCAAGCCGCAAGTAAAGAAGGACATCAGAAAGACAAAGAAAGATACTGGGAAGTGGTGCGACTTCCATAAGAGCCCTTGGAAAAAAATTGTTGACTGTCGCTCAAAGAAGTCACTGGTGGATGAAGTGAAAGTCTTTGAATCAGATGCGGGCTCTGACTCTGAGCCAGAACCAGAAAGGGGAAGACAGATCATTGACTCAGAATCCAGTGCCACCATTGCTACCACCAAGCTCCAACCTGGTGAACCAGACGAGAAAGAAGAAGGAGAGCGCCTCTTCCATTCACAGATGTGGGTAAAAGGCTCCCCGCTACACTTCATCGTTAATAGCGGTAGCCAAAAGAACCTCATCTCAACAAAGGTTGTCAAGCAGTTGGCCCTGCCGACAACACTGCACCCAAAACCCTACACCATTGGATGGTTCCATCAATTAAGTGATATCCACGTCATCCAAAAGTGTCGACTTTCGTACGACATCAAACCCTTCAAAGACGAGGTATTGTGTGATGTTACTTCTCTCGAAGTTTGTGATGTTCTTTTGGGCCAACCTTATTTATGGAAACGTCATGCAGTATATGAGTCTAGGCCTCGTAGTGTTATTATTACTTTGAACAAGAAATTGTACAGGATACCTGAGGCATCCCACCTAGTGTTATTTCCTTGATCTCTGCTAAGTAATGCAGGAAGGTCATCTCTCAGACAGAGAAGTTTGTCTTCTTCGTGATTCGCTCTCAAAATAAGTGAAAGATCACAGCCACATCCAGGGTCTTTGCGGTCGACCTCTCCACACAACATAAGCAAGTAGATAAGGTCATGGAAGAATACTTAGATATATTCTCCTCACCGATCGGGGTACCTCTGCACTGCCAAGTCAAACACCCCATCGACCTGACCCCTGATGCACCACTGCGCAATGGGCCAGTCTATCGCCGTTCTTTGTTAGAGAAAGAGGAGATCAAGTGACAGATCCAATAACTTCTCCACNCACCTTGCAGGAGGCCAATCGTGCTAGTACAAAAGAAATATGGAACCTAGCAACTCTGCATTGATTACTCGTCTCTGAATAAAATCACAGTCATAAAACGGTATCCGATTCTCCGAATCGACGACCTCCTTGATCAACTCATGGGGGCCAAATACTTCAATAAGATTGATCTGAAGTTTGGCTACCACCAGGTCTCGATAGAACATACAGATGTATGGAAGACCCCCTTCAAGTCAAAGGTATCCCTTTTTGAATGTTTGGTCATGCCCTTTGGTTTGATAAATGCTCCAACCAATTTCACGAGGATGATGGACGATATCCTGCGACCATTCACCAATACTTTTGTAGTGGTGTATCTGGATGACATTCTCATTTACAACAAGACTTGGGCCGAACACTTGCAGCATATTCAACAGGTTCTACACACCCCGCGATAGCACAAGCTATACGCCAACTTGGAAAAATGCACCTTTGACATGCACTGTGTCAATTACCTAGGCCACATCATTGATCAACATGGCATACATGTGAATCCAACCAAGATCCAAGTCATCTGTGACTGACCAGCCCCAGCCACACTCACTGAGCTTCAGATATTCTTGGGCCTTGCTAATTTCTACTACAGGTTTGTGTTGGGATTCTCCCATATTGCATGGGCCCTCAGCCAAATAACCAGGGGTGGTGTTAAGGCGAAATTTGTGTGGGGCCAGTCCCAACAACAAGAATTCAATGATTTTAAGAAACGCTTGTGCTCAGCCCTAGTAGTTTCACTACCAGACCTACAACAACCCTTTGAGATCAAGACAGATGCTTCAGACTATGCTGTGGGCACCGTTCTCTCTCAACACGACCACGCCGTGCCCTATCATAGTGAGACATTGTCAGAAGTTGTCCGTAAGTACCCTACTTACGACAAAGAAATGTACTCCATTGTGCAAGTCTTCTGTCGGGTGAGAAATTACATTCTTGGGAAGGAGACAGTCATCCACACTAATCATAAGCCATTGCAGTTCATGCAGACACAAGGAAAATTGCAGAATGACCGCCATCAAAAGTGGTCCACATACTTGCAGCAATTCAACTTCAACATCAAGTATAAAACAGGAAGCACCAATCGCTTTGTTGATTGCCTCAGCAGACTGCCAGTTGCGACACTCACCGTGGTGCTAGACTCTTGCGTCCATGAGACCTCTGGATGGCCCCAACTCTATGAGACAGACCCAGACTTCGCCACCACCTAACAAATGTTGGGTGCAAACATAGTTGTCGATAATTTCTATCTTCAGGATGGGTTGTTGTATCGTCTGGGCCATATCTATGTTCCATCAATCGAGCGAGCGAAGCTAATATGGGAATCCCACTACATTCGAGTGGCAGGACACTTCGACGTCGAAAATATAGTGGCGATGCTACAAAAACATTTCTACTGGCCCAAACTTCGATAGGAGGTCAACAACTATATCAGGTCCTACACTGCCTGTGCTATTGTCAAACCAACCACTAAGAAACAGGGCCTGTACACCCCTCTTGCTACTCCTGATAGGCCATGGGAATCCATCTCAATGGACTACATGTTGGGCCTCCCGTCAACCGAGCAGGGAAATTACTGTGTTTTTTTGGTTGTTGATCGCTTTTCTAAGATGACTATTCTGGTTTCCTGCAAGAAGAACATCACAACATAGGCAAATGCCAATCTCTTCTTTGAACGACTTGGTTACATTTTGGAATCTCACAAACCATTGTCTCAGATCGGGACAATCGATTTCTCAGCACATTCTAGTCGAGCATCTAGTCATTGCTGCATTACAAGCTCACCAAATCCACGACCTTCCACCCCCAGACAGATGGCCAAACTGAGGTTGTAAATCGAATGATTGTGCATATCCTTCACATGTATAATTCAAAGCACCTTCGCACCTAGGATGAGAGCCTTCCCTATGTCAATCATAGCTACAACTGAGCCCTGCATATCTCAACCAACCACAACCCCTTTCAGGTGGGGTTGGGATTCCAACCATTGGGTCCCATAGATGTTGCACTTCCCCTTGCGGTCATCTCGACCGACTCATTTACTGCTCCAACTGAAGCTGACAAAGCCACTTGGTTCATTGAGAGGATCCAACACATCCGCCAACAGGTTAAGGATATCCTACAGAAGTCCAATGAAAAGTATAATTAGCGCCATGATCAACATCGGGTGCCACATAAGTTTGAGGTGGGTGACAAAGTTTGGTTGCACTTGCAGAAATAACACCTTACAGGACCACATCAGAATATTCGCCCACTCCGTTATGTTCCGTACAGCGTGTTAGTAACATTTCTTGTCTTGGACACAAGAGTATCCAAGTCTGCAAGTTGCACAAGAAGCGCCCGAGCGCGACACGGGACAATCTCGTATTTCGGGTTTTCGGGCAAGTAAGCGGGCGAAATTATGTTGTTGATGGTCCAGATCCTTTTATAAGAGCAGAATGGCGGTCAGCGGGAAATCACGGTTAGCGGAGTTGCGCCCAGGTTAGCGCAATGGATAGCGCCCATATTATATGCGGGGAAGGATAGCAACTGTCCATCCAGAGGACGCATGGCGCGAGATCTAGTCGCGTCGACGTTTCGACATTCGGGAGTTCAAGGGGTGAGAGTTTCATGGTGTTCTACATCTTGAAACCCCAAACCCGAAAAGTGCCGAAAAGCGCCCAGAGTCAGGCTCGCAGTATCGCGAAGCAGCCTCAGCCGTTCATCCACAGGAGACACCTGGCGCGCGGGATTAGGCTCCTCGCCTTTTCGCCTATCGCGACTTCGAAATGCAAGGAACAACTCCGTCATATTCCCGATGCGCGAGGTGCCATGAGTGTCTAGGACCCAGGCCCATAGCATCACCGAGTGGATTCAGGACCGTCATATATGAGAGGGACGTGTGGCGCCCAAGTAAGCCATCTCGACGTTTCACTCATCACGTCTATGAATGAGCAAGGATTAACTCCTTCCATTCATGAACGCCGAAAAGCGCTTTGGGAATAAACACAAGGTCACAACCCGTGGTCACTGAGAAAGAAAGGAACTGTGCAAAAAGGGGCCAAAGGTGTCGAGTCTAGTTGCCGAAAGGATCATCGTGATCTCCATTAAACGAATCGTGACATAAAACTGATGGGCATTGGGATCTGCTCCTGCAAGCAATCCAGGAGTGACTTCTCACGCTAACATTTCTGGCGCCGTTGCCGTGGACGAATTTGAAAATTTTCCCCGGGATTGAACGACATTGAGCCTTTGATTCTGAAGGTGCATCGGGTATCAGAGCCTTTGAAGATTGCTACTGTGCACCTAGCGACTCCATTGTGACGAGTCCACTGCGACGATATTGCTGAGTTAATTGTGGCTTTAAGAGGTAGACACACGTGGTCTCATCCACAACTACCTCTAGCTACACCCGAAACTGATCCAGAGGTGGTTCTCAAAAAAGGAAAGGCTTCCGAAAAAGAAGCTTCCACCGCCGAACCAAGTAATCTGCCATCTCCTTCTGTAGGAGCTCCATTTTCTCCTCCTCAGTTTCTTAACAGACCTGCGTCTGAGGTTTCCCGTTTCCTGAATTTCGGGAGTGTTCCTGCTGAGTTTTCCCCTCCTAGTCTAGGATTGGAGGGAGAAATCCTTGTCACTCCACTCTCCTCTGAAGTTGTACCTTGGCGTAGACCCAGGACCACAGAAGATTCTCCCACTCCTATCTTTACCACTCCCGCACAAAGAGGAGCACCTGCTGACTTAAGTCCGTTAGCCTTCTCCTTAAATCCCCTTTTGTTTCCCATTCCACTTCGAGACTCATTCCCAGTAGCCCTTTCGCGAACTCCTTCTCCTCCAAGTTCTCCTCCACCTAATATTTCTATGGTTGGTGCTAATCCCCCTCTAAATAGAATGGACGCCATAGTCGCTTCAAGATACGCTCCCTTAATCCTACCTCATCCTATGAATCCTCTCCCTACTGGAGATTACTTGAAGTATATGCCCAAGTTCACTGGGGAAGGGGACATAACTGCGGAGGAGCACTTGGCTGCTTTCTACAGTTATGCAGACAACCTGAACATTGAAAATGAAGATGTCTAGATGAGGGTCTTCGTCCAGAGCCTCGATGGTGAGGTGAGGAAGTGGTTTAGAGGATTGGCCCCCAGATCTATTGCTGGGATCGAGGCCCTGGATAGTGTTTTCCTGAGGCAGTGGGGAGATAGGAAGGATTTCATGTATTACATGACAGAGTTCGGGTCTTTGAAGAAGATGGAAGGAGAGTTTGTCTTCAACTTCTTCAAAAGATTCAATAAGATGTATAATAAAATCCCTGCCGAAATAAAGCCTTCAGAAGCCTCAACCAAGATTTCTTATGCTAGTGCGTTTGGCCCCGATTTCTATCTGTTATTGAGAGAAAGAAGAGCCACCTCCTTAGCTCAAATGCAAGACGTGGCCATAGAAATGGAATCCAATGTATTAGTAGCTGATAGACTGAGAAACAAGACCGATGCAGACAGAAGAAAGGGAAGGTCGAAAGCCTCGACTTCTGGCCCATCGGTACCCCACCCTCAAGTGGATGAATTGACCAGGATGGTGAAGTCTCTGTCTGCAGATATGGAGAGAATGAAGGTGGAAGGGAGGCAAGCATACAAGGGCCCCCAAAACGCTGAAAAGGGAGGAGGTTTCAGGAGGCCAAACAATATTGCTTCCCCGACTGTGCAAAGGGAAAGGGGAAGAGACAGAGAGGACCAGAAGATTCATGCCCCTTTTCAAAACAATTTTGTGGACGAGGGGGAAGAAGGGGAAACAGATGATCTGGATCCTGAAATCCATTGCTTCGGGGACACTCCTCCTTTTCCTCATCTCACTCAATCAACATACGAGGAGTCTCTCATGGACAATCAACTAAATGAACTGAGCAAAGGAAACAAGGCTAGTGGCAGCCAAGGCAGGTATGATCTGCGTTCCAAGAAAATGACAGTAGCGCATGATTCGCCCGAGCAGTCCACTAGAATAGAGAAACCTGCTAATGAAGTAGTGGACAGTCACAGAGGTAAGAAACACCAACCCCTCTCTCCCATAGTCCAGAGTCATGTTCCCAAAATAAGAGAAATCCTGAAGCTTACGTCTTCTTTTAATTTCGAGCATGAAATTCAAAAGATTAGAATCCCTGTCCCCCTAACCGAATTGATTAAACATGAAGGGTTCAAAAAACGCTTTTCTGAGCTTTTGCAGTTGGAGGCCTCATGCTTTCCCACAGACTCCATCAATTTGCAAGATGAAAAGCTTGCAGTTATTTTAGGTCCTATGGTAGAAGACAGGAATGACTCGTCCCCTCCCTTCTACACTTCCTTGAACATACATGACAAGGTACTGCACAACTGCTTGATGGATTCAGGGGCTTCTCACAACCTCATGCCCAAAACTGTCATGGAAGAGTTAGGGCTAGAAGTCACCCGAGCTTATCATGACCTCTATTCCTTTGACTCCAGGAAAGTTCAATGTCTTGGGGTTATCAAAGACCTGGTCGTGACCTTGTTCCAGTTGCCCATGAAAAGTGTGGTCATGGATATTGTAGTGGCTGATGTCTCCCCCAAGTTCGGTATGTTGTTATCAAGATCTTGGATTAAAAGATTGGGGGGAACTTTGCAGATGGACCTGACCTATGCTACTATCCCAGTGTTTGGGGGAGAACATAGGAGGCTATATAGAGAAGCCCAATTGGCCTATATAATCAGTGATGAAGCCAATCCTACCAACCATCCCATTTTTGCCTTAGACACTGATTTAGGTTCTAGTTTGCTACAACTCACCCATGCTCCCGAGCCCCCTCTTAAGCTCAGAAAACAACCCACCATTTCCCATAGGTTTCCTCTCTCCATCACCCCCCTCTGGAAAATGTTCTTTGATGGAGCCTCTTCCAGGGAAGGTGCTTGTGCTGGGGTATTTTTTGTATCACCTGGTCAGGAAACCATATCTCTATCGTACAAACTAGAATTTGAAGCTACCAACAATGTGGCAGAGTATGAAGCTCTTGTGCCGGAATTAAGAGCTGTGAGGGAAATGGGAATTCAGGAGGTAGCAATGTTCGGTGATGCAGAGTTGGTGGTCCAACAGATCATAAATGCTTATCAGGCTAAGCATCCTCGACTCAGAAGCTACAAAAATGAGGTGTGGGACCTAGTTGACAGTTTCTTCTCAGCATTCAACATTTCTTTTATCCCAAGAGAGAAGAACACAGTGGCAGATTCCTTGGCTACATCAGCATGCAATTTCAAAGTACCCTTGCCGCCCAAATTTAGATATGATGTGGAAGTAAAATACAGGCCCTCCATACTTGACAACGTCAAACATTGGAAGGTATTCAAGGATGATCTCGAGATCAAGAAATTCTTGGAGACTATCAAAGAATTTTCAAAGATGCATATCGACCAAGATTCCGTCTCTGAGAAAGAGCTTGGTGAGGGTAAGTTGCTGAGTAAAATAACAAAGCATGACATTGTGCAGCTCCCCAACAACCACATTCCAAGGGGACTGGTTCCTTTGGAAAGGCTTTTTGATAGAAATGATGTGTCATTAAAGGGGGAAATCTCGGAGGATGACGCTGGTACTGTTCAGTGCAACATTGGCACCGAGAGTGAGCCCAAGTTTGTCAAATTGTCAAGAAGTCTGACAAAGGAGAAGAGGTCCGAATACATTGGACTTTTGAGGGAATTTGTTGATGTTTTCGCCTGGACCTACGAAGACCTCAAAACATATGACACCTCTGTCATCGAGCATAAAATCTCGTTGAAAGGAGAGGTAAAGCCATTGAGGTAGAAGCTGAGACAGATCAATCCTATGCTGCTACATATCATGGAGAGGGAAGTGAAGAAGCTGCTTCAAGCCTAGATCATTGTACCACTGAGATATTCAGAGTGGGTAGCCAACTTGGTACCAGTAAGGAAAAAGAATGGAGAAATCAGACTCCGTGTGGACTTCAGAAATCTGAACAGGAGCTCACGAAAGGATAACTACCCCTTACCAAAGATGGAACATATACTGCAGAGGGTAACAGGGGCATCCAGGATGTCCATGATCGATGGTTTCTCTGTCTACAATCAAGTCTTTGTTCTTCCTGAGGACAGGGAAAAGACAACATTCACCACTCCATGGGGCACATTCATGTATGCCAAGATGCCATTTGGATTAATGAATGCAGGGGCAACGTTTCAGCGTTCCATGGACATAGCTTTCATCAGGGAAAAGGATAAATTTGTGGTCATCTATCTAGATGACATCACAATGTTTTCAAAATATGATAAAGAACACTGTTGTCATCTCAGGAAGGTTTTCCTGAAATGCAGGAGTTTTGGTATTTCATTAAACCCCAAGAAATCTCTGTTCGCCATGTAGGAGGGAAAATTACTAGGCCACATAGTATCAGTGGAAGGAGTCAGGATTGACCCTAGCGGAGTTGAGGCAATACAAGCCTTATCAATCCCGAGGTCCAAGAAGGGGGTCCAATCTTTCCTTGGCAAGATTAATTTTCTGAGGAGGTTTGTGCCTAACTTTTTTGAGGAAGTAAAACTTATAACAACCATGTTAAGGAAAGGAAATGAAGTAAGGTGGACTTTTGAATTGCGACATTCCTTTGAGAAAATAAAGAAGGCCCTGACAGAATCCCCTGTACTTATTAGCCTCGACTACTCAAAGGATTTCCTTATTTTCTCCTTTGCCTCACCTGACATGGTGGCTGTTGTTTTGTTACAGGCAAACAAGGTTGGATTTGAGCAACCTATTGCCTATTTCAGCCGAGCATTGAGGGATGCCGAAGTCAGGTATGACACTATGGAGAAGAAGGCCTATGCCCTGGTAAAGGCTCTCAAGGCATTCGAAATATATGTCCTGCAGTCAAAAATCATCGCTTATGTCCCCTCAGCTGCTATTGAAGACATTCTTATTCAGCCTGACATAGACGGGAGGAGGCGTAAGTGGATCGCCAAGATTCTGGAATTTGACCTGGAAATAAAGCCTACCAAATTGATCAAAGGTCAAGGTTTAGCCAAGCTGTTGGCTGAAGCCAATTGCCAAGCTTTAGGGATAAGTTTTATCAACGAATGCTCAGGAATTTAGCAGGGTCGGCTGTCTGACACGGACCCTCAAAGGGATCCCCCATTGGCTCGGTGTCTTTGGTATAAGGATGTCATATACTTTTTGCAAGAGTTGCGGCCTCCAGACGGCCTGCAAAGAAACAAAGCAAGAGCTTTGAAGCTCAAGGCATTCAGATACTACCTTATCGATCAAATTTTATACTGGAAAGACCCCTCGGGGGTGCTTTTAAAATGCATGAATTCACAAGAGGCTGATATGATCATGGCTGAATTTCACAGCGGCCTATGTGGAGGGCACCATTTCTGGAAGGCCACATCCCACAAAATTCTCAGAGACGGGTACTATTGGCCCACCTTGTTCGCTGATGTCTATAGATGAGTTAGAACCTCTATCCAATGTCAAAGGTTTGCAGGAAAACAACAGCTCAAGTCCTTGTCGCTAAATCCTGTGGTTGTTTCGGGACCTTTCCAGCAGTGGGGCCTAGATTTCATTGGAGAAATTCACCTTGCTTCCAGTGGGAAACACAGATGGATCCTGACTGCTACATATTTCTTTACCAAGTGGATTGAAGCTATCCCTACCAGGAGTGCTTCTCACAAGGTAATCATTGGGTTCTTGGAGGACCTCATCACAAGGTTCAGCTGCCCAAGTAAGATTGTCATTGATAACGTAGCCTCTTTCGGGTCTGAGCCATCAGCCAAGTTCTGTGAGCAGTTCGGGATCAAACTGATTCACTCCACCCCATATTATCCACAGAGCAACGGTTTAGCAGAATCCTCCAACAAAAGCCTGATAAGGATCATCAAAATATTGTTGGAAGACAACAAGAAGGCTTAGCATTCAAGATTAAAGTTTTCTCTATGGGCCGGTCGAGTGGCCACAAAGAGGTCTATAGGAATCTCCCCTTTCTAGTTAGTTTACGGGGCAAAAGCCGTCCTCCCTTCTCAGCTGACTATTCCCGTAGAGAAATTCTTCCAGGATTATCAAGAAGAGCCCAATGACATGATCAGAAGGATTCATCAACTTGTAGAAGTCCTGCAGGCCAGAGAGCAGGTAATGGACAGAATTCAGGACCATCAACAAAGGATCAAGCAGGTTTTTGATAAGAAGGCCAAGAAGGAGCGATTCCAGATAGGAGACCTGGTGCTGAAATGGGACGCTCCTAAGCAAGATAAGGGCAAACACGACAAATTTGAAGCCCTGTGGATCGGGCCTTTCAAAATCTCTGAGGTTTTATCATATAACACATACAGGTTGCAAGATTTGGAAGGTGAAGAAGTTTTCAGCATCCCTGTAAATGGGCATTTTCTTAAAAAATGTTTTGTCTGAGCCTTCGGTGGATCCTATGTTTTGTAAATATTGTCCTTTCTGTTCTTTGTTTTTACTTTTATTTTTTTGGCTTAGTAAATGACTCCATAGCTCATCAACAAGGCACTGGAACTGCAAAATGAGTCCTTAGAGCATCACAGGGATGACTCTATCCCCCATGGAGCCTAATGTTAGTAACATTTCTTGTCTTGGACACAAGAGTATCCAGGTCTGCAAGTTGCACAAGAATTGCTCGAGCGCGACACGCGAAAATCTCGTCTTTTGGGTTTTCGGGCAAGTAAGCGGGCGAAATTATGTTGTCGATGGTCCAGATCCTTTTATAAGAGCAGATTGGCGGTCAGCGGGAAATCGCGGTTAGCAGAGTTGCGCTCAGATTAGCGCAATGGATAACGCCCATATTATGTACGGGGAAGGATAACAGCCGTCCATCTAGAGGACACGTGGCGCGAGATCTAGTCGCGTCGGCGTTTTGGCATTTGGGAGTTCGAGGGGTGAGAGTTTCATGGTGTTCTACTTCTCGAAACCCCGAACCCCGAAAGCGCCGAAAAGCGCCCAGAGTTAGGCCCGCAGTATAGCGAAGCAGCCTCAACTGTTCATCCACAGGAGACACCTAGCGCGCGCGATTAGGCTCCTCACCTTTTCTCCTATCGTGACTTCGAAACGCAAGGAACAACTCCGTCATAGTCCCGATGCGCGAGGTGCCGGGAGTGTCCAGGACCCGGGCCCACAACATCACCAAGTGGATTCAGGACCGTCAGATATGAGAGGGACGCGTGGAGCCCAAGTAAGCCATCTCGACATTTTTCTCATCACAATTGTGAATGAGCAAGGATTAACTCCTTCCATTCACAAACGCCGAAAAGCGCTTTGGGAATAAAGACAGGGTCACAGCCCGTGGTCACTAGGAAAGAAAGGAACTGTGAAAAAAGGGGCCAAAGGCGTCGAGTCTGGTTTCCGAAAGGATCATCGTGATATCCATGCGCCATCTGAGGCGACCTCGATCCTGGTTTTCGCTTGGAGTAAATGAAGAAGAGAACGGGTGGTTGAAACCTCCTTTCATTCATTAAGTGTGGGGAATGGAGGGTATGGCAAGCGATCTACTCGAAGAGGTCCTGTGTACCAATTTTTCCAAAGAAACCGTGCCAAAGTCCTCGACTAGACAGAGAAGTCTACACACGCTAGCCCAACACTTAATATCTCAGCTATCCTCCTTGCAGGAGCCATGCGTAGTTAAGGCGGCGCCTGAAGAAATATATCAGTACGAGTTTGACTGAAGGGACACCAAGCCTTGGGTGACTGAGCATGCCTCTGTGAGGTGAATTTTCTTGAGTATATAGACTCAGTCTTTGTATTTTGTAATCTATCGATGGTTGAGCAGAGCTCCCGATTGTAAAGTTTTGATGAAGCGCTGGTCACTCTGGTTAATATATAAGGCATTAGAGACCTCTTACTTTATGGATGTCAGGCTCTTTTCCATCTCTTTGTTTACTATGTTAGAACAACTCGGAATTGGAGGATCCAGTCGAGTTGTAGCTGTTGCAGGATGATGTAGGTTGGATCACTGTAATAGTCGCATTGTTTCTAATCGGTTCCTGTGATTTTCTTAGCGCTGAATGACTCAGAATTGGAGGATCCAGTCGAGCCACCCTTCAGCTCCTTGAGGCTCTGGACCAAGAGGATCTTGGCTTCCGAGTTTTTCATCCTCAAGCTTCCGAAGGCCTGTCGCCCGAGGCAGTCTTGCTCACCCTTCTTACAAGTCTTCCCTCTACCACACTTAATGAATTTACTGACAGAATTTGGATCAAGACCTCCCTTGCTTTCTACATACCAGGCCCGGTTTCCTGAGTTAAAGCTATATCTTCTTGAGTCCTTATCCATTCGATCACCCCATTAAACGAATCGTGACATAAAACTGATGGGCGTTGGGCTCTGCTCCTGCAAGAAATCCAGGAGTGACTTCTGACGCTAACACACCATCACCAAGGCCATGGGGGATAATTCTTTTGAGTTGAACATTCCTCCTTTCCTTGGCCCGCACCCAATGTTCAACATGGATCTCCTTCGCCCTTATTTCCCACCATTATTGGACACCTCAGAAGTAGCAGAACAACTGACACCAATAGAGCTCAACCCCGACTGAATACAAAATGTATCCAGTGATCTGATTGTGGACACATAGGTCAAGGGCACTCGACATCAAAGGATCCATCTTTATCGAGTCGTCAAAACAGGGCAGCTCCTGCACCAAGGCAAGTGGCTCACCCGGGGCCAAATTCAGTAGAAATTTCCTTATCTGATGGGGGAACTTAATGAAATAGATACCATTGCTTCCTAAGGAGGGAGGATTGATCTAGGTGGATATCGGTGGCCACCCACCTTTTCCAACTGGCTCAAATCAGTTTTCTGGCAAATTTTGGTAATTTATGATTTTTAGCAGTTTTTCACTTCTGGAGCCGTTTTGAGGCCCTAAACAATGTTTTTTGGGAAAACGGGGAGCAATATGGATTTTCCTTTAGTATGGACCCTAAACTGAATCTCGTTGAAATACCTTTCCAACGGGATATCATACGCCTAAAACGAAGATCGTATGCAAAAGTTACGACCCCGGGAAGTTGATGTACTAACTTACCCAAACGTGGCCCACATGACTTTTGGCGATTCATCTCCTAGGGTTAGGTTTTTGGATGTCTAGGGTTTTTGGAATTCCTATTTATTGTAAAAAAGGCCTTCAGAGCCTCATTGTAAGGATCTTTTGGCGAATGAGCGCAACCATCACATGTCTTCTCATAGATAAGCCACCACCATTTCAACAAGCTTGTTTCCGTTGCATTTTACAGTTTCAACTTATTTTCTTATTGAATAGAAAACCAATTTTGATGTATCTCTGTTATTTTGTGTTAAGCACCTATTAATCTGTAGTCATTTCGTTCTGCTCATAAAATCCGGAGCAGTCTTGGATACTGGGGCTGCTCTAGGCATCAAATTTATAGAGAAATAAATATCTCTCTTGGGTGGCAATCCAAATATTTCTTTAAATACATCTTCAAACTCCTTTAGGACTGTATAATATTCACTACTTGGCACCTTGTCTTTAGGTGTCTCTTCCATATGTGTTGAAAATATTTGACACCCTTTTCTGAAGCTTTTCTTTAGTTGCAAGGCTGAAACTTGTCTGATGGTTACTGCCGTGGGAATTCCCCGAACTATCCTCAAGTTCGCTTCCTCATCCAAGTAAGTAAATGGCTTATTATAACAATCTAGGATAACATGATGCTTGTCCAATGAATCCATACCAATGAGGCAATCATATGAGCCCAAAGGTATGATATTCAAATATGCTCTTGTGCCCAGTTCATTCATGTCCATTGGACATGGCTTAACCATCTCATTAATTTTCCTTTTAGCTCTTGTACCTAGCTGCACTAACCAAAGTTTTCCAAGCTTGCTTCTTGGCAATTGAAAATTTTCCACCGTCTTAGGATCTAGACAACTATGACTAGCTCCTCAATTAAATAAAATAGTAATGGGTTGGCTATTGATATTACCTTTCACTTCAATCATATGTGACTGAAACTCAACTTGCTTGTTATCGAGAGTTGCATAAATCCTTGGTACATTTCTTCCCATGTCCTCCATTGTATCAGCCTGTTGAATATTATTAACAATCCTCACTTTTTCATATCTATGAGGACAATATCGGTACACGTGGTCTCCCCCAAAACCCTAACATTGAACGGGTGGCTGCCTTGGTCTTTGCCCCATTGTCTCCTTGATTTTGGGTTCTTTAGAGGCTAGTTGTCCCTGAGAATTATTTCTGAAGAATGGTGGCTTGGTCCCCTTCTTCCTTTGGTCCATCTTACTTTTCTTTTTGTCGTCCCACACCTTTTGGAAAGTTGGTCTTCCTCTATTTTGATAATAAAGACATTTAGCCCTTATAGTTTCCTCTAGTGTCTTGGGATCATCATACTGTATCTTATCACTGATAAAAGATGGCAGCCCACTCAGGTACCTATGAATCTTAACTTGTTCATCCTTGATGAAAGAAACATATTTCAACAGTTCTAAAAACCTTCTTTCACACTCATCTATGGTCATACTCTCAAGCTTGAGTTCAAAGAACTCCTTTATTTTCTTATCATAGTAATGTTTGGTCAAGTATTTATTTTGAAAAAACCTCTTGAATTCCCTCCAAGTAATATTCTTCTCTTCAATGTGTTGCACCTGCACAACTTGGTACCACCACATTGATGCTTTTCCTTTGAGCTTATAGATGGAAATTATTCCTTCTGCTTGTGACGATCATTTATTTAACTAGAATTACTTCCTCATGCCCAATAGCTAGGTCTCTGCATCCTCATCCTTCTTGTGTTCACCATCAAATGTAGAAGGCTTGATCTTATTCATCTCTCCATGTATCTCATATACCCCATACCTCCTCTGATGCTTCCTGACAGGGTATGGACTTGAACTACTACATGCTCTCCTATTTGAATGCCTTGGGAAGTGATGGTGATGCATGTGAACACTTCTTGTTCTTCTCCTCTCATCATGAGATCTTTGACTCCCTGATTTACTTGACTCAGTCTCCTTATCGATCTTCTTTTCTATTATGTCGAAGCTCTACATTAACTTGATGTTGAAGCCTTCTTGTTGCTCCTTGTCTTTCATAAGCCTCTCATTATCAGCTTTATAACTCTGGGCATCCTTTTGCATAATTTTTATGGTCTCTACTAGTTTCATTCTTTCGTCCTTGCATTCTCCATGTCCATTTGAATTTGTACCTTCATTACCCATACTAACATACATCCCTATGATCTCATTTTCATAGATGCAATCCCTCTGTGAATTTTACATTGCGTCCATGCTTCTGATCTCTGTGCTGATCCTTTTCTGATCTAAATTATTTCACTTTGCAAAATGTGCAGGAAACAAGATTTGATAGACTAAATAATTTAACTAATTCATGAAAATTATGTACAATTTTGTTCCAATAATGCATCTGAATTATTTCTTTTGATTCCTTGTTAAATTCACTTCCCAAATAATTTTTTTGGGTGGATATCTAGACTATTTTGTCCAATACATTTCCAACGTCTACTTCCTTGATCAATTCCGAGTCTTGAGAAGAAAGTTATGGTCATTTAAATATTACACATTAATTCCTTTTGCTCGCCCCTCATGTAGGTGCAATTCTTAATTGTGCATAGGCATTCTTGCACATGCCCATTTGGAGTTTTGGCAAGAGATAAATTGGGTTCTTTCATAAACATAACCTGGACATTCTGGCGAGTTTTCACCCCCATATGCGCTCGAGGCTTCTAGATACATCCTGCTGAATGCTACATGTACTTTCTATGCCATCCTACTCATTCTTTTGTTCCTGTATTTTAATTTTTCTACATGGATATCTTATATGGCCCAATAGATTTCCATACACTACTCTTGTGCCCCAATCCAATTTCGGAGTGGGATGTTATGGCCCCCAGAATTTAACTGGGTCTTAAAATTTACCCTCCATTGTTTCACTTGTAACTCCCTCATACTAACTCCATTTGACGAATGGTATACACCGTTAGGAAGATACCATTGAGATATTTCATTTGATTTGAAAAAAATACACCATGGGTGCATTTTTTTTGAGTATCTAAAATCACTATTCAGGGCCTAAAAATTTCCTGGAAAAACATAACCTGGAAAACAACAAAATTTTCCAATAATTTTCATTAATTTCCGTGAAAGATTAGCTGATTTTTGCTGACTCGTATGATGAAAAGGAATTCCGAGTACACCTGACACTTTATAGTGGTTCCCTTTCAGCCTCCATCCACCATGGCCTTTCCCTTTCGGTCCTTACCTCCACAAGTGCACATCGGTTTAATTGTTTTGGCTCCACAACCCTTAGCTGCCATGTGGAACCTTTATATTGGGTCGCAGGGATGGGAGAGCCCCATTGCCCCATTCCACACCCATATACCTTGGCATGCAAATTTTCACATAAACTTGATCAGTAGACAAATATCTAGGTCTTCGATGGCGATCAATGACTCCCAACGCATCTGGCTCCCCTGCCCCACCAAACTTTAACACATGGGGGAGGGGCCGAAAGACTTAACAATGGTTAAGTTCGTGGAGATGTGTCATGAATTGATTAATTTCTCCCCCCCCCAACTTGTGTTTAACGCAACCACCCCAGACCCCCCCGAAATTCATATGGGGATGACATGTGTCCTGGGCTCGAGGTCCCATTGGGTAGGAAATTATCGCCACTGTGTACCTCTGCCACACTTGCCACCTCTGCCACACCTGATTATGTGTACCTTCCATCATGGAAATACACATCACCTTCCAGCCACATCAACTAACATGTGGCCCCACATCATGCTGATGTCAGCGTACGGAAAAATACCCAAATTTTTCCATTTTTTTTTTCTAATATTTCCTATTTTTCCAAAATGCACAAAATTGCTCAATTTTGAAATTATTTTTGGGGTCACCATAGAAACTCTATAATAAAGCTTCGTTTGGTCAATTTCGGCCCTGTAACCATCAATTTGAATCCAACACCTATTCGTTGGTTTTTTCACATCAAATTCCTCATGAATTTAACCATAGAATTTGGGACTTTTGCCCCAAAACACCCAATTTCGCCATGGCGCTCCGCAACATGAAATTCGACCAATTTGTAGGCTTTAATTCACCCAATTTGAGATTAAATTTGGGAATTTTAATTCCCCGATTTGATTCTTCCATATACCCATGAAGTTTTCCCTAATTTCACTGTAAAAATTCTGTCGAACAATTTGCAAACGAACTCTTCTTGACATTATGTCAAACTGATTGCTTCCAAACTTTGTAATTTCACTTCTGCACTCTACTAAATGGTCCATGCAAGCTTAGTGTTGAAAAATGGAGCTATGATACCACATTGTAGCATCCCCAACCACCGAATGGACTATGCCACTTAAAATTTTGAACTCTAATACTAATTTAATTCATAAAAATACTCTGCAAATGCACATATTCATACCAAATAATAAAAGAAATAAAAATGCTACTTACACAGGAAAAACCCATGAAAATAAATGCAGAAATATTAACACAACACATAAATTAACACACAATTGACAATTATCTTTGATAAAAAGAACACCAACTATGTGCAGACCTTCCACATTCCTCCCAACCTTAGACCACACTACTCAAAACTCTCAGCGGTGGGTCACCCCCATGCTGGGGATTAAACTCCACCTAGGAAAGGGAATCCTAACCCAGGCCAAGGTCTCCCCAAAAAAATAAATCTCAGACTTAGGTGCCAACTCAAGCTAACAACCTATAGTCCCTCATTCCCCACATGCCTGTCCCACCCCAGGAAGTGTGCCATTTCTATTCTCAATAGTCCTTTGGTTGCCCCACTTCCCTTCCGGGGCTTTAACAATAGGCCAAACATGAAGTCTCAGAGCCCTATAGCTACAACTTGACACCTTGGGAATTAATTTCCAACAATTCTCTCACTTGGGGAGAATGCTCACGGGCCTAACAACTCACTTCTTCAATAGTCCACGGGGCTGACAACCTACCTCTTCCGCTCCAAATATTCCCAGGTACATATACAGTAACATCAGGGTACTGATCATATCTCATTGAGTGAAGTAATGGAGATCGAATGATAGGAAAATGAACTAAGTCCAAACTATATGTATGCATGTTCCTAACTTGACATTTGTCATGTTGGGAACTACCTTGGTCCCACTTGTCCCCATCCTTAGAACTTAGGATAAAATAAACATCCATACTTTATACTTTAAGAAATGTTAATATAATATTCCTCTGGGCTTAAGCCCCCCTAACTTAACCCCTTTTCCTAAACTTTTAGCCCTCTTTCCCTATCTAGTTGAGTTTAGCCCCCCATACTCTTTTACATGGTTGGTCTGCAACAATGATGTGTTTTCATTAATATTTGCATGTGATTACATATTACAATGATGGCTCACTGACCATTTTAGCATCTGGTTCTACAACCTAATAACCACACATGCACTATGGCATCAAAATACATATACACAAAGACACTCTGGCCCAAAATGTCCTGGCTCACCAACCTATGTGTTCATTTACAATTATATGTACAATTGTGGTTCAACCTAGGGGTATTGCAAATTCAGAGCCCCTTAACCTACACCTCTTATTCTAGCATGTGATTACTCCTCTTGATCCCCCATTGGAATCCATTGCAATGAAACCCCAACCTCTTAGAATCCCATATATAATCTCTATAATTGAACTACCACGAATCATTGTCTCTCATAAACA
>SNQJ01S0086343.1:63648-80196 GCA_010110895.2 Picea sitchensis | reverse complement strand
CAAATTATTGTGTGCAAAAACAACGAAAAAATCGTCATAAGAATCTATTGGCAAGGTTTACATACAAACTTATTAATGAGTGGTCACGACAATCTATGGATAAGTCTTCAAAACAACCTAAATGAGAAATATTGGTAAATTTTGAACACCATGTACTAGAAATTGAATTTACTTAATCGTTTTCCATTAAATGGCAAGCTTATGTATTTTGAAATTTAAGATGTTTTACAAAACAAAATGTGTTCAAACTTGCTTGAACAATGCAAGGATGATATTTAATAAGCAACAAGAATTTAGTTAGGTGTGTACATATTAGGAGTGTAACAAAACTTTTCGGAGTGGGAGGGGCCATGTTTTTGAATTCATGAAAATTTTGGAATGGGAAACTTAGTGGAATAGATAAACACTAGCTCTAGAACATAGAAAAGTCATTCAACATTAAACTTGAATATTTAAATTCTTTCCTAAGAAGGACAACTATCATCCAAGGCGTTTCATTAGAGGATATTTCAATTGAAGGACCTTGAATTTAAATTTTTTATTTGCATGTTGTTTGGAAATGCCATCATTTCTATAATGACTAAATTTGCACAAATTTTCAAATTATTTCTTGGGTTAATAAATTTTATATTCATGAAGTATTCATGATTTTGTGTAGAAAATATCTTATCTTATGCTTCTAAATGTCTATGGGCCTTCTCTAAGATATAACTCATCTTATTATTGAAATTATCAAGAGGTTGGAAATAAGTCTTGTTTCTAGAATACCACATAACTTGAAAAGGATAGTATCCAAATGTTGCTTCCTTTTATGATTATAATCATCAAGAGATTGGAAGTGAGAGGTCTTAAGCGTTGAGTTTACAATTTTAGGAGATATACATTTGTGATTTTTTCATTGGAGGTGAAGCATATCATGAAGAAACGACAATGTATCTTTATTTTTTGTACTTTATAGAAAATGTCAATGAACCATGAAAGTCTCTAAGAAATAAATGAAAACACATCAATTTTCATAAATGAACAGAAAGATAAAATGGTACTTTGATTCCTTAAATACAAGTTTGATTATTTTGACTCAAATCTCAAGTAGTATATTCTAAAAAACATTTTCTAAATTAATTGTCAAATGCATATGTCAACTAGCACAGTCACATAATTGTGACTGATGAACGCCGAAAGGCATATGAAAAGCGCAGATCGCTAAAAAGCAGGGACAGATGAGGAAATTTGTGGTTAATAATCCAAATGTGGTAATGTTAAACGTTAATCATTTAAATGTGGCAATCATATAGTGCTATAGTAATTTCTTAATATGATTAGGAAAATGTTAAAAAGTAAACATGTTAATGGCTGCATTCAAAAATACAAGAAGATTATGAAGAGTAAATCACATTCATTGATTTGGGAGGACGACTAAGAATATTCGAGCATCTTTAATTGTTAGCCATCAGATTAGAATTTTAGATTAAAAGATGAGTACTTGTGCCCATTGCCAATAGGTATATGCCTTTCGACGTAAATATTGCATAGCAATGGTACTGAATATTTCTCCGTTGGACAATTACATATTATACCAATGTTTAAAATATTGTTGCCAACAAATTTTATTTAAAAGTTATAGTCAGATTTGTGGGATATTGTGGCTCAACCAGGGCAGCCTCGCTTCGTGTTGATTATGAACAGGTACAACAAACTCACTACAGTATGCCAAGAGCCACTACAGGGAATTTTATTTAAAAATTTGTACAGGCATGATACAAAATTGAAAAAATTGCATTCTCCACCACAACAAAGGCTACAATGCACACCATCCAACACTGCAAAAAACAACAATATAAGTCTCCAACTATATTTCTAGAACATCCACCCATGTTAAGTTACTTAGATCTTTGTCTCATCTTCTTGCGCCTTCTTTTGAGCCTCCTCATTGGTGTTTTCTTCCAGTGTGATCATACAAATCAATTTGAAAATACTATAAGGAAAAAGTAACCAGAAATTACATCCATGGTACCCAAAGGTCTTCGTTTACTCTTTATTAGGTTTTCGAAGATTCTGTATACCTTGATGCAATATAACAAAGCTTAGGTAGCGAAACCAGCAATAAATCAAGAAAGATGCTCATAAATGGACACACATTTTGATTTTAGTACTCTATCACTGTCTTATGACCTTATAATAATAATAAGTTGACCTTTCATTCTGAGAGACGAATACGTCCAACCGGGAAACCCTATGAAACTGGTAAAATGAACCTAAAGAAAAAATCTCAGTCCATAGAACGTTTTTAAATGTAACAAAATGAATAAATATATCTACCAGAGTTGGCTCGTCTCTTACCTGAAGAATTGAAGCTCAGTCATAGATGCATTATTCTGCAATAAAGGAATATTGTGCATAGCCAGCACGAAAGTATGAAATTGCTCTAATGAATGACGAGATATCCAGCAGTCTGGAGTAAAGCGAGCTTGATATCCTCAGGTCTCATATTGTTTTTATCTTTGTCTATCTGGAAAAAGCATGAAACAAACAAATTTTGAATTAGTGAGAAAGTTGGGGACTGAGTAGCCAGCAAATGGTCAAACACGGAGGTCATAAAAGAAGATATTGATAGATGCAGAAAACCTATTTACAATGGGCTTGCATTCAAAAGTTGATGATATCCTAGTAAATGTAGAGACCAAACGATTCTAAAGTTCTAATTTAGAACTGGATAGATCCCTTACATAATGTAAATCGCAATCAATCGCAGATTTACAGGCCATGGGATGGGAGAATAAATATGTTGGTTGCGTAGACACACTAATTACATACAAGGGATTCTATCACTTAACATAACTCAACGAAGCCAATAAATTGGATGCATCGAATTTCATCAATTGAAAATTCAAGATGCAAACCTTGATATCGTGAAAGGAAATGAACTATGACCCGATGCGGGTGCAGGCATGAAAGTGGAAGCAATCCTTGATTGGGATAAGCTGGAGAACAAATCCAAGCAGTATGTTTCTTGGGCGAATTAAAGAAATGAAAGATAAATTGGGAGATATAAGAGAAAAAGTGTCAAAGATTGATCTTGTCATAATTTCCCTAAATGGAATGCTAGAGGACTATGAAATATTTATAATAGGCCTTGCAGCGAGGGAGAAATCTCTTATTGTTGAGGAAATGACAGGTATATTGTTGCAAGAAGAAGAGAGGTGCACGAATTTGAAGCCTCGGAATTCAAACTTAGCATTATGGACAAAGAGGAGATTCCCTAAAGAGAAACCACGAGAAGGAGGCAGAGGAGGAATTTTATTTCAGAGGAAGTCAAATTCAAATCAAGGTATGCCATCGAATATAGATGAACCTAAGTGCTTTTTATTGTGGTAGGACTGGGCATGTTGCCAGAGAATGTTATAAGAAGAAAAATGATTATGAGGCTAGGCATAAAAATAGAAAACATTCAGGACATTTTGCAAAAGAAAACCCAAATATTGATCCAAAATATCTCAAATTGTTTGTGTCTAATGCTACACTCTCTACTAAAACTGATGATGTTGATGCATGGTGTGTTGATTCTGGTGCTTCAATTCATATGGCATGTAATAAGAATTGGTATATAAACTTTAAATAAACACATAATGGTGCCCATATTTATCTTGGAGATGATCTCTCTTATTAAATCAAGGTATATGGAGATATTATAGTAGCACTTCTAAATGGTACTATTAGACACATTTGCAATGTTGTGTATGTCCCTGAGATAAAGAAAAACTTGATTTATGTGTCCACCATTACAAATCAGAATTTGAAGGTCCAATTCTTCAAGACACATTGTATAGTGAAGGACTTGTAGGATTATTACAGTATTGTTTCCCTAGGAGTCAGAGTTGGAGGCCCATACAAACTTGATGTCACTAGCAAGAATCATCAAGCTTTGACTTATGCAACTATACCTACAGAAACTCTTTGGAACCAAAGCTATGGTCACATTAATTATCATGATTTGTTGTTATTACAAAAAAAAAGTATGTTTGAAGGAATCCCTATGTTGAAGAATGAGTATGTTTCTTGTGAAGGTTGTGCATTAGGAAAGATGCACAGAGATGAATTCCCCTCTAATTTGGATAGGAGAAAAATAGATCTATTATAACTTGTGCACACTGATGTTTATGTACCAATGCATACAAGTTCGTCGGGAGGTGCTTATTATTTCTTATTGTTTATTGATGACTGCACAAGATACACATAGGTTTATTTCCTTAGGAAAAAGAGTGATGGTTTTTAATACTTCAAGGAATTTAAAAACAAGGTGGAGAAGAAAACAACAAAACCCATCAAAATCCTTCGCTCAGATCAAAGGGGAGAGTACAAATTGGGGAACTTCATCAAGTATTGCAAAGATCATGGAATAGTACAACAATTTACAGTACCCTACACTCCACATTAGAACAGATTTGAAGAAATGAAAAACAGACCTCTGGTGGAATGTGCACGAAGTATGATGAAAGGTAAGAATCTCTCAAATGATTTTTGGGTTGATGCCATTAGCAGTGTTGTTTACTTAAATAATAGAAGCCCAACAAGGTGTCTTGATCATAAAACTCCTTTCGAAGCCTTGTATGATTCTAAACCAAGAGTTAATAATTTGAGGATATTTGGGTGTAAGTATTTTGCACACATTCCAAAAAAGAACACGATGAATCTTGATGTTAAAGCTATCAAATGTATTTTTATAGGGTACTATTCAAAATTAAAAGAATGCAAATTGTTTGATCCATCTACTCACAAAGTGTTTTCAAGTAGAGATGTAATCTTCCGTGAACAAGAAAAATGAAATAATGAAGACAAGAATCATGAAGAGTGGCAGGTACTTCTTGAAGATGAGGAGGTCAAACAAGAGAAGCAACAGCAGGTAAAGGAACCCAGTGACATGGATACATCTAGCAGTGAAGAAGAATATTCACAAAATGAAGAAGAAGTCACCATCCAATTGAGAAGATCTCCATGACAGGTTCGTCCACCTGAAAAAATATAAAGATTATGAGTAATATTTCAAATGTCATAGAACCCATGATTTTTTATGAAGCTAATGAACATGAAGAGTTCAGAGAAGCAATGGAGGAAGAATATGACTCTATAATGAAAAACAAAGCTTGGGAATTGATTAAATTCCCTAAAGATAAAAATCCCATAGGATGTAAATGGATATACAAACCTAAATTCAAATCATATGGTAGTATAGATAAATATAAATCTAGATTGGTGGAAAAAGTGTATTCACGGAAAGAGGGGATTGATTATGCACAAACATTTGCACTAGTAGCTAAATTAAAAATTATAAGAATGTTAATTGCATTAGGTACAAAACACCATTGGAAGCTTCACCAATTAGATGTAAAGTCTTCTTTTCTGAATGGTTAGTTAAAGGAGGAGGTTTACCTTACTCAACTAGAGTGGTTTGTGAAAAGTGGTCAGGAAAATTTAGTATGTAAATTAAAGAAAGAAATATATGGACTGAAATAGGCACCTAGGTCATGCTATGAAATAGGCACCTAGGTCATGGACTGAAACAGGCACCTAGGTCATTGGTTTCGGGACTGTTTCATGGAGCAGTAAGAAGAAACCTATTGTATCTTTGTTGTCCACTGAGGAAGAATATAAAGCGTTGTGTGTAACAACTATTGAAGTTGTTTGGTTGAGAAGACTACTTCAAGATGTTGGATAAGAACAAAAGAAATCTACAATAATCAAATGCGATAACCATATCTTGATCAAGTTGGAAAATAATCGAGTTTATCATTCAAGGACAAAGCATGTTGATACTCAAATCCATTTTGTTAGAGAAAAGATGTACTCTAATGACATTACTTTAATGTATTGTAATACTAGTGAAAATGTTGTTGATATTTTCAATAAGCCTCTTGGGAAGATCAAATTTTAATTGTTTAGGGAGATGTTAGGTGTGTATTTCAATCCTTTCTCCATTAAAGAGGAGACTTAGAATAATGGAGAATTAGTTGTCATGATGGTGATTAGTTTCCAACCCTCTCAATGTTTCAACCCGTTCCTATCCTAAGCCATTCCTAGACTATATGGCATCTTCGATATACATTGTAAATATCATTAATCATTTGAATGAAGTGTAACTTTTCTTCCCCATCTCCAAGTGTTGGGAGTTGGTTATCTTCTCTCTCATTTTAAGTGGGACCAATAAAATAAGGGTAAAAATAATAAAGGATATAAAAAATTACTCGAAAAAAATGGTGCCTAAAATATCTAATGAAAATAAGAGTTATTTTATTTGGAAATATGTAATGGGAGGGGGTATTAAAAAAAAAAAATTGGAAAATATAAACAAAATTAGGGGTATTATATCATGAAAGAAAATAATATGGCATAGGTTTATTGAGTGAAACACCCATAAGATCATCATATTTTAACTTAGACCATATCAATATTTATATTTATAGCACATCATCATCCTCCAATGGGCCCCAACTGTAACATCCCTCCCAATGTTAACCTCTCAAATTACACTATTACATAAATGTTCAATCAGATTAGCCTTCACAAATGTGTAAGGTTCTGTCATCCTCATAAATGTTGTTCTCCTTCTCTTTATAATATATATATAACGAGATGACTCTAGTATTTTTTTTTTATCATTTCAAATGAGATAATTTTCACTACATCTATATAAAAGGTAAAATAATGTAATTACTCTTAATTATAAACCTTATTGAAAATTGGTTGTTTAACACCCTCGCATCATTGATGAATTATATTAATTCAATTGATTATGTAAGTTATATAAATTTTGTTGTATATATATTATTATATATAATCAAAAGTTTACTTGGAATGAGTCAATATAAGGTTACTCTAATTTTAATGAATATGCGAACATTAATAATTATAAATATAAAGTATGGTCTATTAATTATAAACATAAAGTATGGTTTATTAATGTAAGATACCAAATAGAAATATTTAGGGAAAGAGTATAAATATTATCTAGATGGATTTCAGAAAGAAATAGAATAGTGGATACAATGATAATATGAGTCAAAGTAAGAAACATTTACAATATGGAAGAAATGTTCACTTTCTTCATCAAGGGGGAAACCTCCAATAGAGTAGATCTCAGATTATAGATGATTCCCCAAGAGATAGTTTACAATGGCTTTATATCTCTATATAATACTTCTATCCCCTAAGAATATTCTAGAGAATGAACTTTCAAGTAAGTGGAACCTTCTAATAATTCCTCTTACAATAGTTGTGTTCACATGACTACATAGGCATTATTTAGTGATGATGGGTTTCATTACATAGAAATGCATAATATTATTTCTAATTTTTGCGTTAGGGAGGTTAGGACCCTAACATTCCCTCCCACTTAAAGAGAAACCTTGTCTAAGTCCGTTCTCAATGACCCTATCTCTCTATCAAATATCTAACACAAAAAGTTGCCATTGATATTTTACAATGGTTCTCTCTCTCTCTCTCTCTCTCTCTCTCTCTATATATATATATATATATAATACTTGTATCCCCTAAGAACATTCTAGAGAATGAACTTTCCAATAGGTGGAACCTTCTAGTAATACCTCTTACAACAGTCGTGTTCACATTACTATGTATGCATTATTTAATGATCATGGGCTTCATTACATAACAATGCATAATATTATTTATAATTTTTGGGTTAGGGAGGTTAGGACCCTCACATTCCCTCCTCCTTAAAGAGAAAACTTGTCGAAGGCCTTTCTCGATGACCCTATCTCTCTATCGAACATCCGACGTAAAACAATTCCATGTGAAAACAATGGAGATATTTAATAAAAACATATTTTTGTCTAAAATGATCGTCTAAATTGCGATGATCATAGAGCTGTGATTAATTCAACACATTGGAGTTCCATGTGGAATTTTCTAAGAAAACATCATCAACCAATTCATCATCATTTAATTGATGTTGTCACTCATTTCAATGACATTGGAATGCGTAAATATTGTTGGAAAGCCGACATGGGCCCCATCAAAATTGTGAACTCATGGTTGACTGACTATATTGGAGGGGACACACTCTAGAGGGAATAGTCCATTGGAAATCCAATGCCATGTCATGGTAAATCCATCAAAGTGGTGAAACTAGTGTTAACAATGTACGTTGAATCGATGAGAGCACGACGTGCAATGTACATCGGATCGATGATGCTAGGGTGGGAAAATTTTGTCAAAGTGGCAACACATAACAACTTGAAGTTCTTTGGGGTTGAGATGGATGAGAAGAAAAATTTTGTTGGAATACTCACATTGATTCGACCATGAAACTACTCATCAAAGATTCAGGCCTGTATAATAAAGTAAAAAAAAATAATGAAATTTTTGTTGAAGACTAAAATCCATTCTTATGATGCATTGGACATAGGGAGTAGATAGATGTGTTAGATTAAGAAGTTGAAGAGGTTGATCCAAATGTAGATGACAATGTTCTTAATATATAATAATAGATAAAATTAAGATTAGGGTTTGTATCGTTTCTATTTCAATCTTATTAGATCCTCGACATTTAGAAATTCACACTCACACTTAAGAAATACATGTTTTTCTTTTAAACTGTAATTTTTGGCATTGTGGAAAATGCAAGTTGGACTTCACAAAAGATCATGCCCACGTCTTAAAACACCTCCAATTTGGGTGATTCAATTTTTTAAGGTGTCTTAGATAATATTACACCTTTATACATATTTAGTTTTGTGTTTACAAACATAAAAGTGGTCTTTTTGTAAAAGAAGTAAAGTCTACCTTGTAAATTGAGAGACAAAAATAGTAGAAAATGACCTAATGTAAATGCATGTCCATGATTCTATAGAGCTCAAAATTTAGTGATATAAGTTTTTGGGTGAAGTTAATAATATTATAAATCAATATATATCATTCATAATCGATTTTAAAATGACTAAGGACTTCTACCTTCAACCAAGATTCAATTTTTTTTGTAAAATGGAGGGTAAAATCATCTTACCTTAAAATGCACACCTAAGAATCGTATGACCTCCAAATTGAGTGGTTCAAATTGTGGATTTTTTATTTTATCATTTTACATCTATTCATACTTTAGTTGTACATTTTGAAAACAAAAACACCATGTTGTGCATAAAGTCTAAAAGTTGTCTTGTAATGCAAAAAATTGCATAAAGAGAAAAATGTATGAAAATAGGGCATGATGAAAAATGTGCACCCTAGGTAAAAAAATCCATGTATGTTGTTGGTAATTTACAATTTATAGGTTACACGAATGTGGATTTATTGTAAACCCTATGGACTATATATTAGGGTGATTTGTGCACATAATTTAATAAAGGTTTGAAATATACGTGAATATTTGGAAAATATGCACACAAACTAAATAAAATAGAAAAATGAGTAATAAATACCTGCATCCATGAGCTTAATGGCGTAGGATATTATACAAAAACATCACACATAGGCTAGTTGTTAATTGCATTTCTATTACAAAGACCTGCAAAAATCATTAGAGAATAAAAGTTTATGACTGCATAATAATTAAATAACTAAACATGCATATCAACATGTTCAAGACTCTACAAAGACTAAAGTGGAATACATGAATGATAAAAATACATTTTTTCTTTTAAATTGTAATTTCGGCATTTGTGCAAAATGCATGGCAGGCTTCAAAAAAATGCACACCCTCGTCCTAACACACCTGCAGTTTGAGTGATTCAATTTTTTGAGGTTCTCTTAGATACATTTAAACATGTATACATATTTAGATTTTCATTTGCAAACATAAAAGTGGTTGTTGCGTAAAAGAGACAAAATCTACCTTGTAAATTGAGAGACCAAAACAGTAGAAAGTGACCTAATGGAAATGCATGTCCATGCTTTTATATAGATCCCAATTTAGTGATATAAGATTTTGGGTGAATCTAATAACATTATAAATCTATATATCTCATCTGGACTACATTTTTAAATGACTAAGGACTTCTACCTTGAGCCAAGATTCGAGATTTTTTGTAAAATTGAGGGTAAAATTGTCTTACTGTAAAATACATCCCTAAGACTCATATGACCTCCAAATTGAGTGGTTAAAATTGGGGAGTTTGGATTTTATAATTTTACATCTATTTATACTTTATTTGTGCATTTTGAAACATAAAACCTTGTACTGTGAATAAAGGATAAAATGTTCCTTGTAAATGCAAAAAATGCATGAAAACACGACATGATGAAAAATCACTCCCTTGAAAGAAAAGTAGATATATGGTATTGGTAATTTACAACTTACAAGTTACATGACTAAATATTTGTTTTAAAACCTAAATATTGTATCCTGTGGTGATTTTTGTCGAGGGTTGAAATATACATGAATCTTTGGCAATTGTGCACACACACTAACTAAAGTGGAAAAATAAGTACGAACTACTTGTTTCCATGAGATCGATGAGGTAGGAACTTGTATAACTACATCACGCATAGGCTATTTGTTAGTTGCATTTCCATTGTGAAGACATGTAGTAATCATTAGAGAATAAAATGTTATATGATTGAATAATAATTAAATAAATAAACAGACATATAAACATGTACAAGAATCTAGAAAGACTAAAGTGGAATGTGTGAATGATATTATCTTGGTTTTGAGAATAATTTACTTTCTACTGAATAGGGCCAACCACATGAAGGTGGAAGATCATTTGGCACATCCCTAAATCACGCACTAGGAAGAAAAATCCATGTATGGTGTTGGTAACTTACAAGTTACAAGTTACATGACTGCATATTTGTTGTAAAACCTAAATATTGTATATTAGAAGTATTTGTGCTTAAAAGTTATTAAAGGGTTGAAATATACATGAATATTTGGCAACTATGCACACACACTAACTAAAGTTTAAAAATAAGTATTAATTATTTGTGTCGATGAGCTCAATAAGGTAAGAGCTTGTACAACCACATCACACATAGGCTAGTTGTTAGTTGATTTTCAATTATGAAGACCTCGAGAAATCATCATAGAATAAAATGTTATATGATTGAATAATAATTAAACAAATAAGTGTACATATCAACATGTATGAGAATCTAGAAAGACTAAAGTGGAATACTTCAACAATCTTCTCTTGGTTTCAAGAGTAATTTACTCTATATTGAACATGAAGGTGGAATGCCGTTTGAAACCTCCCCCCCTACATCACTCTCAATTTCCTATACCAAATCTATTTACTGGAAAATAATTGAAAGTGGCATAGTATGATTCATGCATAGAAAATAAAAAAAGAAATTTTAAAGGTAAATGAAAGAAAGAATGTGCGTGCAGATATATGGTCTTGTACATACAAAACATATAAATTACATCCATAAGAAACTAGAAACAAATTGTAGTGATAAACAACATTTTTAAAAGATGACACACACCCCATATCATTGTAAATCTTCTATCAAAAATCTACATCTTTATTTGATCTGCTCCACTTGTTCAAACCCACCCAATCAATAAGTTCCATGTTTTCCTTTCTCAAAATTTTTTTAATTGTCTCCCTTGGTTCCATGGATTCATACAATTTGTCATCATTTCCCACATTGTCAACATAAGTTGTTGATAACTACATTTATCAAATAATAATAATAATAATAATTCAATAATAAAAAAAAATAGTAGAGGTTGGTTGAAGATATGGTGTCAACATCCATCTTATAAAATGTATCAACATTTATTTTCATTCAACCTCTTATGGAACATCATTCATATGTGCATAATGTTTTTGAAGGCATACCTTTGCTGAAAAATCTCATTTATACCATATTTCATGAAAGAAAAATTGTTAGGATATTTAGACACTTAGGAGTTCGTTAAGATCTACTTGGTCTAATGTGTCATTGGGTAAAAGTGTGTTTCTTAGTGTGTTTCTTTAGTATGCATTAGTCTCCATTTGTAGTTAGGAAATCTGACGGTCACGACATGTTCCCAACATAGAATGATCCGATGACTCATATTCTCCTGGATCTTAACAAACATTGATTTGTGTCTTAGCACCCGATTGGTCCATGATCTCTATTTAAAGATAATGGAGGGTCATTTTTCGATGATCGATTGTGATAAAATCTCTTGTAAAATCTCTATGTAATCTTTTTCTTTTGCATTAATAAACTGCTCCAAATGGTTGCATTGGCTGGGGTTGTGGATGCTTCCTGATAGGAGTCTTACCACGTAAAAAACATCAGTGAGTTGATATTTGATATGGTTGTGTGAGTGGTTACTGAAGGTTTTTTCCCTATGTTGGAATACCTATGTTGTTGAACAAGGTATCAGAGTTTGTTTGAGGACCCGCTCATGTTGTAGATCGAGATTGTGAAATCGAGTTGTCTCATATCTATTTTTGTGTATCTCTGTACATTTATGGTCTGAGAGGATTGTTCCATTATGTCAGGAGCACTTGTTTCAGCTAGGAAAATGTTTCATTTCACTCGAAAAGGTTTCATTTTGCCCAAGATATGGCCATTTCAGTCAGATCTGGAGGTATAATGCCTCAATATGCCATTTTTAAATTTTTGCAAAGTATTATTTTGGTTTTATATTATTTGTTTCTAGGTTTCTACTCTTTTAGATCTGTGTATGATCTTTTCCCCACACCCTATGTGATCTTGGAAAATCATAAACAGATAGGAAAAGGTGGATTTTATGGGCAAGCTAACTGAGATCTAACCCTTGTTGTCATCGAGAAGAGAAAGTTTTTTCTTGTGTGAAAAGAGTTTTTTTTTAGCCCACTCTCCAAGGTTGTCTTCCACAAAAACAACAACAACAACAAAAACACCCCCAATCCTCTTTCTAAACAATACAATATGTTTTTCTAGCCAATTTGGTTAAAAGTTTCCCTATTAAGTAAGAGGTCTTGAGTTCAAGTCTCTCTTTTTGTCACTTTTTAAAAAAAAGTTCATGCTCAATTATAAGGTGTATTTAACTTCATGTCAAATGGGATAATAGGAGTGACACAGAACATGGACTAATTAGAATGTCCATCTCTCCTGATTTAAGTTTCCACCTTAAAGAAATTGATGACCCCGATGAATCTTGGGAAAATATTGAATCTGTGTTTGGTAAACTCAATATTATTCGAGCACAATAGTTAGAAAATCAAGTACTGACTTTAGGTCCAACTGATTTTTCTTGCATTGGATACTATCTATCTAAGTTTAAAACACACAAAATGTTATGTGAAAAATGTGTGATAAAGATGGAGGAAGAGCGTTGCATCTATCTTATTCTTTCTAAGCTAGGTAGTTGATCTGAAAAGATGTTTTAATGACTGTGGTTGAGTTATTTTTGCATGCATTTATTAACCATTTAAGAAACTAATGAAAGAGGATGAAGATAAGAGAATTATATCACAGCCATAAACTCATATATAGAACTGAACATAAGCATTAATAACAACAAACCATAACAAGAGAGGTGATAACGGAGTTCGACACAAAATTGCCTACATCTTCGGGCCTTTGTCTCAGTGGGGGAGGCTTCTTTATTAATTCTTCAATGCTTTAAAATTACAAAAAAAGTACATAAAATGGATCTTATACTGATCTCACCATTTTCTTCTCAACCTCAGAAATCTAACACAACTGACGGCACTGAAAAAGACTGAGTGTAGCTCCTAGAAATGGCCCGCAAGCATCTGCTCCTCAGCAGCTTCCCTCCATAAAATAGCTTTGGCTTGGCTTTGCTGAAGCATAAATCTGATCTGAGTGTCCTCAATCACCTCAAATACCCCTGGATTTTATAGATCTGAAATTGGTTATCATTCCCCAAAATCCACCCAAAATCTAGGGTCAAAAAGAGCCCAATATCCCCCGAAAATGGGCAAAATCCCCCAAATCTGCATAAACAAATCATATACTAAAGTCAAAAACCCACTCCATAACTAAATTGCATACTAGCCCCCAAGTGATTTGTGTTCACACCTAAAGTTCGGTCATATGAATTGATATGACCAAGTACCATCCCAAAGGGTTTTGCGTTGGTCCCTTAGCCCGAAACATAGGGCATGTGGTGGTTATCCATATAACCACACCCTTAAAACACGCCAACAATAAGTGGTTAAGGCTCGAGTATATGGTAGAGGTGCTAACCAAAATGCACCCTTTGAGTTGATGGTTGAGTGGTTATACAAACACGCCACACCCCTTTTCGTATTCCCTGAAAAGAAACCTCGGGCTGGGGCTTTTCCTCAACCCCCTTTTGCACCACTTTACACCATGAAACATTTTAATTAAATTAAAGTGGGTTTGGTACATTAAGAAATAAGGTGGCACATTGGCATTTGGTCATTTCTCAAAGCTTTGTTCGGCCAATAGGTCATGGGGTTGAAACCCATGGACCTCCAAAATGTTTTAAGCTTGTCACTTCAACTGATGACTGGGTGACACGTGGCTAGCCATGCCTGGGCCACATGGCACCACCACATTTGACCAACCACATGACACATGTCGGTACTGTATTGGTCCACCATGTGCCACTTGTCAATGTTGTATTGGTCCTGTCACTGCCCAGTCACCCTGTTGTAGTGCTGCCACATGTCACTTTGTTGATGTCAGCAGGATGTCATGCTGACATCATCATTGACTTTTTTTAGTTGACCTATTGAATTTTTAGTTTTTTGGAAAAACGATCAGAGTGTGATAACTCTGGCATACAATGTCTATTTGAGAAAGTAAATATATGTTTGTTTCATCTGGAATTGGTTTCATCTGATTCTGAGAACTTTCATTTTTGAGCCTTTTCTGGACCAGGGAATCCTCCTAGATACGATTTAGGATCACACCTCCCCACTAAGGACCTTTTGATCCCCAAAAGGTTATTGACCAGTCAACAAGCTCGGGATAGGCAACCTCACTTTTCCTATGTCTTTGAACTCTTTCCTTTGCACCTGTGTGATCAAGATCAACTGTAACACAATCATGACAACTGACAACATATTGTTAGCCATTTGAACCATGTTACATCTTACTGAATCCACTATCATCCATGTAGACAACATTACTAATGATAGCATCAAAAAGAAGACTGCAAAGGAGCTGATATACTTGTAATATTTGCATGACATGAGCTTATCTTGAAGCATCCTATGATTTATTTTCCATTCAACAATCATTTCATGTTCTTTCTTAAGATCGATTACTTCATTTGAAACAATTATTGGTTTGTTTCTTGCTTGCACTGCCTTCTTTAATTGTTCCATTGTTTGAAGTGTTTTATTTTCCTTAACATGATGAGCACGAACCACATAATCTTGACCTTCTTTGGTTAATTGATATTGATTCTTTGTCCTGTAGAAGATTATCTTTTGATCATATAAATATGGACTACCTAAGACCATTCCACATTCTCTTAATGGAACTACATCACATGTTACCTCATCCACATACTTAGATGAAATTGCAAATTTGATTGTGCACTTCTTTGCTATGTGAATTTGATGATCATTTCTTATCCATTTAAGTGTGTAAGTCTTATGATGTACTTGTGTTTTTAACCCCATTTTCTTAACCAATTATTTTAAGATTAGATTAGATTGATATCAACTATCAATTAATTTGTCTATCTTAGTGTGTCTAATGATTACCCTTATATGAAACAATTTACTTTTACAGTCAATGCCTTCACCAATTTTACCTGTCATACCAACCAATGAGACCTTAGATTCGTCAATTGAATTTCATCCCAAGTCTGTGGGTCTTGTTTTCTCTCCCCCTGTTTGCCTTCCTTTCTTTTCCTTGAACCACTTTGGCCTTTTCTCGGGATGCAACTACCAAAATTTTTCCTCATCATGTCCCTCTTTCTTGCAATGCTTGCAAGAGGGCTTCTCATCCTTTCTTGCCACTGCATTTGAATTATTTCCATGCCATCTCCTCTTGTCCTCTTTCCTTGAAGATGATGATTCCCTTGATACACCTGCTTTTGTATGTCGCTTGAACAAAATCCTGATCAAGGTTAGTGGGTCCAAACATGAACACAGTGTTTCTAATATGTGCAGGTAAAACTCCTATATACTTCATAAGGGTTTCCTGTGTATGTAAAAAGATATCTAACATCAATTCCATTTTTCGAAAGCCATCTGTATACTCTTGCACTACTTGTCCTTTTATTTTTTTTAAATATTGCCTTTCAATTAATGCTTTTTCTTTATAACCAAAAGGATAGAATTTTTTCCTAAGCGCAGAAATAAAGATTTTCCATGATGGAAATACATTACCCACTTGTTGTGTTCCGTTTTGCAACTTGCTTTGCTACCAGATGAGAGTTGTACCTGCAAGTCTCAAAGATGCCAACTTGATTTGTGTGGCCTCATCCTTAGTATGTTGCACACTGCAGTAAACCTCCATCTGCCTGACCCAATTGTCAAGTCTCTCTTCATTAACTTCACCATCATATATGGGTATCTCAAATTTAACATCAAGTTTTAATAATGGCATTTCATTCTTATGTTTATGAACATGTTTCTTTGCATTAGATTTAGAACTTGAACTTGA
>SNQJ01S0086343.1:34048-63638 GCA_010110895.2 Picea sitchensis | reverse complement strand
CATTAGATTTAGAACTTGAACTTGAAGAAGAAGGAGAAGAAGGAGGTGATGATGGAGGTGAAGGAGGAATATGAGGATGATGCTCTCCTTCTTCACTTTTTCCCTTTGAATATTCACCCAAAACTGGTCACTTTATTTCCAAGTAATCCTCATACAAAGCTTTACCCATCTCCAACATAGCAAGGAAATATTTTTGAAACTCTTTCTCATCAAGAGAAAGTCTCTCTTCCGATGCTATCTTCTTGTTGTGAGAATCTCTCTTTCTCAATCCAATTAATGGATTCTATGCAACGATCTCGCCTTCAGCACGTTGTATATTTTCCCTGGTTAACATGAAAAACTCAAATCGAAACATCAACTAGCTCTGATACCACTTGATCTGAAAAGATCTTTAAATGATTGTGGTTGAGTTATTTATGCATGCGTTTATTAACCATTTAAGAAGCTAATGAAAGAGGAAGAAGATAAAATAATTATATCATAGCCATAAAATCATATATAGAACTGAACATAAGCAATAATAACAACAAACCATAACAAGAGAAGTGGTAATGGAGTTCGACACAAAATTGCCTATGTCTCCGGGCCTTTGTCTGAGTGGGGGAGGCTTCTTTATTAATTCTTCAATTCTTTAAAATTAAAAAAATAGTACATCAAATGGATCTCATACTAGTCTCATTGTTTTCTTCTCGACCTCATAAATCCAACACAACTAACGACACTGAAAAAGACTGAGTGTAGCTCCTAAAAATGGCTCGCAAGTGTCTACTCCTCAACAACTTCCCTCCATAAAAATGGATTTGGATTGGATTTTCTTGAGAATAATTATAATATAACTATCCTCCATGGCCTCAAATAGGCCTATTTTTTATATATCTAAAGTTGGTTATCATTCCCCAACTTCCTTCCAAAATCTGGGCTCAAAAAGAGCTCAATATCCCCCCAAAATGGGCAAAATCCCCCAAATCTGCATAAAAAAATGATATGCTAAAGTTAAAACACACTTTGTAACTAAATTGCACACTAGCCCACAACTGATTGGTGTGCACACCTAAATTTCGGTCATATCCACTGATATTGCCAAGTGCCAGCCCAAAGGGCTGTGCATTGGCCCCTTAGCCCGAAACATAGGGTCATGTGGTGGTTAACCATATAATCATGCCCTTAAAATGTGCCAACAACAAGTGGTTAAGGCTTGAGTATATGGTGGAGGTGCTAACCAAAATTTTCCCTTTGATTTGATGGTTGAGTGGTTATACAAATGTGTTGCACCCTTGGTCGTATTCCCTGACAAGAAACCTCGGGTTGGTGCTTGTCCTCAACCCCCTTTTGTGCCACTTTACACCATGAAAGACTTTAATTAAATTAATGTGGTTTTGGTAAATTAAGAAATAAGGTGGTGCATTGGCATTTGGTCATTTCTCAAATCTTTGTTCGACCAATAGGTCATGGGGTCGAAACCCATGGACCTCCAAAAAATTTTAAGATTTCCACTTCGACTAATGACTCAGTGCCACGTAGCTACCCATGCCTGGGCCACGTGACACCACCACATTTGACCAACCACATGCCATGTTTCGGTACTGTATTGGTCCACCATGTGCCACTTGTAAACGTTGTATTGGTCCTATCACTGCCCAGTCACCCTATTGTTGTGCTGCCACATGTCACCTTGTTGATGTCACTAGGACATCATGCTAACAACATCATTGAATTTTTCCAGTTGACCTGTTGAATTTTTAGTTATTTGGGAAAACAATCAGAATGTGATAAGTCTCGCATACAATGTCCATTTGAGAAAGTAAATATATGTCTGGAATCAGCGCGACAATCCGGTCACAATGGAATTGGTTTCATCTGATTCCAAGAACTTTCATTTTTGAGTCGTTTCTAGACCTGGGAAGCCTCCTAGATCTGATTCTGGATCACACCTCCCCACTAAGGACCTTTTGGTCCCCAAAAGATTATTGACAAGTCAATAATCTCGGGATAGCCCACCCAGCTTGTCCTTTCTCTCTGAACTCTGTCCTTTGCACCTTCCTCATCAAGATCAATTGTAACACAATCATGACAACTGACAACATATTGTTAACCATTTGAACCATGTTACATCTTACTGAAGCTACTATCATCCATGTAGACAAAATTACTAATGATAGAATAAAAAATATGGTTGCAAATGAGTTGATATACTTGTAATATTTGCACGACATGAGCTTATCTTGAAGCATCGTATGATTGATTTTTCATTCAACAATCATTTCATGTTCTTGCTTGAGATCGATTACTTCATTTGAAACAATTATTGGTTTGTTTCTTTCTTGCACTGCCTTCTTTAATTGTTCCATTGTTTGAAGTGTTTTATTTTCCTTAACATGATGAGCACGAACCACATAATCTTGACCTACTTTGGTTAATTGATATTGATTCTTTGTCCTATAGAAGATTACCTTTCGATCATATAAATATGGACTACCTAAGACCATTCCACATTCTCTTAATGGAACTACATCACATGTTACCTTGTCCACATACTTAGATGAAATTGCAAATTTGATTGTGCACTGCTTTGTTATGTGCATTTGATGATGATTTCTTATCCATTTAAGTGTATAAGGCTTATGATGTACTTGTTTTTTTAACCCCAATTTCTTAACCAATTCTTCTGAGATTAGATTAGATTGAGATCCACTGTCGATTAATGTGTCTATATTAGTGTGTCGCATGATTACCCTTATATGAAACAAGTTACTTCTACAATCAATGCCTTCACCAATTTTACCTGTCATACCAACCAATGAGACCTTAGATTCGTCACCTGAATCTGATCCCAAGTTTGTGGGTCTTGTGGTCGCTTCTACTTTTTGCCTTCCCTTCTTTTCCTTGAACCACTTTGGCCTCTTCTCGGGATGCAACTGCCAACATTTGTCGTCATCATGTCCCTCTTTCTTGCAATGCTTGTAAGAGGGCTTCTCGTCCTTTCTTGCCACTGCATTTGAATTACTTCCATGCCATTTCCTCTTGTCCTCTTTCCTTGAAGACAATGATTCCCTTGATAGACCTGCTTTTCCTTCTTCAATGTATGTCACTTGAACAGAAACCTCATCAAGGTTAGTGGGTCCAAACATGAATACAATGTTTCTAATATGTGCAAGTAAACCTCCTATATACTTCATAAGGGTTTCTTGTGTATGTAAAGGGATATCTAACATCAATGCCATTTTTCGAAATCCATCTGTATACTCTTGCACTGTTTGAACTTTTCTTACTTTTAAAGATTGCCATTCAATTAATGCTTTTTCTTTATAACCCAAAGGATAGAATTGTTTCCTAAGTGCAGAAATGAAGCTTTTCTATGATGGAAATACATTACCCACTTGTTGCGTTCTGTTTTGCAACTTGCTTTGCCACTAGATGAGAGTTGTACCTGGAAGTCTCAAAGATGCCAACTTGATTTGTGTGGCCTCATCCTTGATCTGTTGCACACTACAGTAAACCTCCATCTGCCTAACCCAATTGTCAAGTCTCTCTACATTAACTTCACCATCATATATGGGTAACTAAAATTTAACATCAATTTTTAGTAATGGCATTTCATTCTTATGTTAATGAACATGTTTCTTTGCATTATATTTAGAACTTGAACTTGAAGAAGAAGGAGAAGAAGGAGGTGATGATGTAGGTGAAGGAGGAATATGAGGATGATCCTCTCCTTCTTCACTTTTTCCCTTTGAAGGTTCACCCAAAACTGGTCTCTTTCGTTCCAAGTAATCCTCGTACAAAACTTTCACCATCTTTGACATAGAAAGGAAAGTTTTTTTAAACTCTTTCTCATCAAGAGAAAGTCCATGTTCCGATGCCATCTTCTCTCTCTGAAAATATCTCTTTCTCAATACAATTAATGGATTCTATACAACAATCTCACCTTCACCACGCTGTCTCTTTTCCCTGGTTAACATGAAAAACTCAAATCCAAACGTCAACTAACTCTAATACCACTTGATCCGAAAAGATCTTTTAATGGTTTTGGTTGAGTTATTTCTGCAAGCGTTTATTAACCATTTAAGAAGCTAATGAAAGAGGATGAAGATAAGATAATTACATCACATCCATAAACTCATATACAAAACTGAACATAAGAAATAATAATAACAAACCATAACAAGAGAAGTTATAACGGAGTTCAGCACAAAATTGCCTACGTCTTTGGGCCTTTGTCTCAGTGGGGGAGGCTTCTTTATTAATTATTCAATGCTTCAAAAGTACATAAAAAGTATATCAAATGGATCTCATATTGGTCTCACTCTGTTCTGTTCAACCTCAGAAATCCTGCAAGTGTCTGCTCCTCAACAAATTCCCTCCATAAAAATGGCTTTGGCTTGGATTTTCTTTAGCATAACTCTGATTTGACTGTCCTCCATGGCCTCAAATAGGCTTGTTTTTTATAGATCTAAAGTTGTTTATCATTCCCTAGCTTCCTCCCAAAATATGGGCTGAAAAATATCCCAATATCCCCCAAAAATGGGCAAAATCCCCCAAATCTGCATAAACAAATCATATACTAAAGTTAGAAACCCACTCTGTAACTAAATTGTAGACTAGCCCCCAAGTGATTGCCGTGCACACCTAAATTTCGGTCATATTCATTGATATGGCCAAGCGCCAACCCAAAGGGCTATGCGTTGGCCCCTTAGCCCGAAACATAGGGTCATGTGGTGGTTAACCATATAACCGCACCCTTAAAATGCACCAACAACAGGTGGTTAAGGCTCAAGTATATGGCGGAGGTGCTAACCAAAATGTGCCCTTTGAGTTGATGGTTGAGTGGTTATACAAATGTGTCGCACCCCTCGTAGTATGCCCTCACAAGAAACCTCGAGCTCGGGCTTGTCCTTAGCCCCTTTTTGCACCACTTTACACCATGAAACACTTTAATTAAATTAATGTGGGTTTGATACATTAAGAAATAAGGTGGCACATTGGCATTTGGTCATTTCTCAAAGATTTGTTCAGCCAATAAATCATGGGGTCGAAGCCCATGGACATCCAAAAATTTTTAAGCTTCCCACTTCGACTGATGACTGGGTGCCAAGCCACCCATGCCTGGGCCACGTGGCACCACCACATTTGACCAACCACATGCCACGTTTCGATACTATACTGGTCCACCATGTGCCAGTTGTCAACATTGTATTGGCACTGTCACTGCCCAGGCACCATGTTGTCATCCTGCCACATGTCACTTTGTTGATGTCAACAGGACGTCATGCTGACATCATCATTGACTTTTTCCAGTTGACCTATTGAGTTTTTAGTTGTTTGGGAAAATGATGAGAGTGTGATAACTCTCACATACACCATCCGTTTGAGAGAGTGAATATATGTCCGGAATCAGCACAACGATCTAGTCGCAATGGAATTGGTTTCATTTGATTCCGAGAACTTTCATTTTTGAGCCTTTTTTGGACCTGGGAAGACTTCTGTATCTAATTCTAGATCACACCTCCCCACTAAGGACCTTTTGGTTCCCAAAAGGTTATTGACCAGTCAAAAGATCGAGATAGGCCACCAGTCTTATCCTCTATCTCTGAACTCTGTCCTTTGCACCTTCCTCATCAAGATCAACTGTAACACAATCATGATAACTGACAAGATATTGTTATCCATTTGATCCATGTTACATCTTACTGAAGCCACTATCATCCATGTAGACAACATTACTAATGATAGCATAAAAAATATGACTACAAATGAGCTGATATACTTGTAATATTTGCACGACATGAGCTTATCTTGAAGCATCCTATGATTGATTTTCCATTCAACAATCATTTCATGTTCTTTCTTAAGATTAATTACTTCACTTGAAAAAATTATTGGTTTGTTTCTTACTTGCACTGCCTTCTGTAATTGTTCCATTGTTTGAAGTGTTTTATTTTCCTTAACATGATTAGCACGAACCACATAATATTGACCTGCTTTGGTTAATTGATATTGATTCTTTGTCCTGTAGAAGATTTCCTTTCGATCATATAAATATGGACTACCTAAGATCATTCCACATTCTCTTAATGGAACTACATCACATGTTACCTCGTCCACATACTTAGATGAAATTGCAAATTTGATTGTGCACTGCTTTGTTATGTGCATTTGATGATGATTGCTTATCCATTTAAGTGTGTAAGGCTTATGATGTACTTTTGTTTGTAACCCTAATTGCTTAACCAATTCTTCTCAGATTAGATTAGATTGAGATCCACTGTTGATTAATGTGTCTATCTTAGTGTGTCACATGATTACCCTTAAATGAAACAAGTTACTTCTATAATCAATGCCTTCACAAATTTTACCTGTCATACCAACCAATGAGACCTTAGATTCGTCACTCGAATCTGATCCCAAGTTTGTGGGTATTCTTTTCAATGCCATTGTTTTCCTTCCCTTCTTTTCCTTGAACCACTTTGGCCTCCTCTCGGGATGTAACTGCCAACATTTGTCCTCATCATGTCCCTCTTTCTTACAATGCTTGCAAGAGGGCTTCTCATCCTTTCTTGCCATTGCATTTGATTTCTTTCCATCTCATTTCCTCTTGTCCTCTTTCCTTGAAGATGATGATTCCCGTGATACACCTATTTTTCCTGCTTCAATGTATGTCGCTTGAAAAAAAACCTCATCAAGGTTAGTGGGTCCAAACATGAATACAATATTTCTAATATGTGCAGGTAAACCTCCTATATAATTCATAAGGCTTTCTTGTGTATGTAAAGGGATATCTAACATCAATGCCATTTTTCGAAATCCATCTGTATACTCTTGCACTGTTTGTCCTTTTCTTAGTTTTAAATATTGCCATTCAATTAATGTTTTTTTCTTTATAACCCAAAGGATAGAATTGTTTCCTAAGTGCAGAAATAAAGATTTTCCATGATGAAAATACATTACCCACTTATTGCGTTCTGTTTTTCAACTTGCTTTGCCACCAGATGAGATTTGTACCTGCAAGTCTCAAATATGCCAACTTGATTTGTGTGGCCTCATTCTTGGTCTGTTACACACTGCAGCAAACCTCCATCTGCCAGACCTAATTGTAAAGTCTCTCTACATTAACTTCACCATCATATATTGGTAACTCAAATTTAACATCAAGTTTTAATAATGGAATTTCATTCTTATGTTTATGAACATGTTTCTTTGCATTAGATTTAGAACTTGAACTTGAAGAAGAAGGAGAAGAAGAAGGTGATGATGGAGGTGAAGGAGGAATATGAGGATGATCCTCTCCTTCTTTACTTTTTCCCTTTGAATATTGACAAAAAACTGGTTTCTTTCATTCCAAGTAATCCTCATAGAAAAATTTCACCAGCTCCAACATAGAAAGGAAAGTATTTTGAAACTCTTTCTCATCAAGAGAAAGTCCCTCTTCCGATGCCATCTTCTCGCTATGAGAATATCTCTTTCTCAATCCAATTAATGGATTCTCTGCAACAAGATATCCTTCACCATGTTGTATCTTTTCCCTGGTTAACATGCAAAACTCAAATCCAAACGTCAACTAGCTCTGATACTACTTGATCCGAAAATATCTTTTAATGATTGTGGTTGAGTTATTTCTGCATGAGTTTATTAACCATTTAAGAAGATAATGAAAGATTATGAAGATAAAAGAATTATATCACATCCATAAACTCATATACAAAACTGAACATAAGCAATAATAACAACAAACCATAACAAGAGACATGATAACAGATTTCGGCACAAAATTGCGTTCATCTTCGGGCCTTTGTCTGAGTGGGGAAGGCTTCTTTATTAATTATTCAATGATTTCAAAGTAAATAAAAATTACATCAAATGGATCTCATAATGGTATCATTGTTTTCTTCTCGACCTCATAAATCCAACACAACTAGCGACACTGAAAAAGACTGAGTGTAGCTCCCAGAAATGGCCCGCAAGTGTCTACTTCTCAACAGCTTCCCTCCATAAAAATTTCTTTGGCTTGGATTTGATTCAGCATAAATCTGATCTAACTATCCTTCATGGCCTAAAACAGGCTTTATGTTTATAGATATGAAGTTGGTTATCATTCCCCAACTTCCTCCGAAAATCTGGGCTCAAAAAGAACCCAATATCCCCCCAAAATGGGCAAAATCCCCCAAATCTGCATAAAAAAATCATATACTAAAGTTAAAAACCCACTCTGTAACTAAATTGTAGGCTAGCCCCCCCGTGATTGGTGCACACACCTAAAGTTTGGTCATATGCACTGATATGGCCAAGCACCAGCCCAAAGGGCTGTGCACTGGCCCCTTAGCCCGAAACATAGGGTCATGTGCTGGTTAACCATATAACCATGCCCTTAAAACGCACCAAAAACAAGTGGTTAAGGATCGAGTATATGGCGGAGGTGCTAACCAAAATGTGCCCTTTGAGTTGATCATTGAGCGGTTATACAAACGTGTCGCACCCCTGGTCGTATGCCCTGACAAGAAACCTCAAGATGGGGCTTGTCCTCAGCCCCCTTTTGTGCCACTTTACACAATGAAACACTTTAATTAAATTAATATGGGTTTTGTACATTAAGAAATAGGTGGCGCGTTGACATTTGGTCATTTCTCAAAGCTTTGTTCGGCCAATAGGTAATGGGATTGAAACCCATGGACCTCCAAAAAATTTTAAGCTTGCCACTTCAACTAATGACTAGGTGCCGCATGGCTTCCCATGCCTGGGCCACGTGGCACCACCACATTTGACCAACCACATGCCACATGTCAGTATTTTATTGGTCCACCATGTTCTACTTGTCAACGTAGTATTGGTTATGTCACTGCCTAGTCACCCTGTTGTCGTGTTGCCACATGTCACTTTGTTGATGTCAATAGGACGTCATGTTGACATCATCATTGACTTTTTTTAGTTGACCTATTGACTTTTTAGCTATTTGGGAAAATGATCAGAGTGTGACAACTCTCGCATACAGTGTCCATTTTAGAAAGTAAATATATGTCCATAATCAGTGCGACGAGATGGTCACAATGGAATTGGTTTCATCTGATTTCGAGAACTTTCATTTTTGAGCCTTTTCTGGAGCTGGGAAGCCTCTTGGATTTGATTCTAGACCAGTAGTGCATATTTTGTGTTTGTATATACCTTTTATTCCATGAGAGAGGCTCTAGGGAAATCTTATAATAAAACCCACTCTTGAGTCATTTTATGCTACTTTGATTAGAGAGGAAGAGAAGCTTGTACAACTTGGAGTGATCAGCGCTATAGGTACCTCCAACAAAGCTTTAGTCACCCAGCAAAAAGATAAACCCAAGAGTCCAAAGAAGAAACACCCTCGCTAAAAAAACAAAAAACATAAGGGTCCCAAACCCACTCAGACAACTTCAGCTTCTAATGGTGACAAAGGAGAAAAATATAAAAATAATAAGACTTACAGACATTGGAATTTTTGTGACAAACATGGTCATGATGAGTCCAAATGTTTCAAAAAGATGGCATCTTTATAAGCAACAATGAAGAAGCACAACATAACTGTTGATTCTACTTCTTCGTCTTCTTCTCATGGACATGCACTTTTTGCTTCTGCTTTCTACTTCAATACAACTTCTACTTCTTCTTTTGATGAGTGAATTATTGATTCTGGAGCATCTTATCATATGGCTAAGGATAAAGACATATTTTCTGCTCTAAATGAATCTAACACCAAGAAATATTTTTTGTTGATTATAGATCTCTTAGTGTTGTGCGATCTTGAACAATTCAAGTAGATAATGGTCATTTCAATGATGTATTATGTGTTCCAAGTCTTTCTTGCAACCTTCTATCAGTATATCAAATCAGTCATTCAGGTGAAGGTAAAACCGTAGAGTTTTCACCTCACCAAGTTGTAATCAAGGATCTAAAATATCCTAAGCATGTTCTTGCAACTGGAATTCATGTTGATATTACCAAGTTGTACAAGTTTGAAAACTTTGGGTCATCATATTTTTCATCAATTTGTGTTGCTCATAGAGATGACTTGAGAAAAAATTGGCATGAGCGGTTTGATCATCTAAGCTATCGCTCATTACAACAACTATGTAATAAACATATGGTGATTGGACTTCCTCCTGTTTCATGCAGAGATGGTGTTTGTTATGGTTGTGTTCTCGACAAACATCATCAGGACAATTTTGACAAACGTGCCTCTTGGCACGCATCAGGCCCTTTGCAACTTGTTCACAGTGATTTGTGTGGTCCAATTTATACTCATTTTTTTGGTTGTAAGTATTTCTTAACTTTCATTGATGACTTTTCCAGACTTATTTCATTTACTTTTTAAAACTTAAGAGAGAATTTTTTGACAAGTTTTTGGCCTACAAAGCCCTTGTAGAAAAGAAATCTAGACATCAATTTAAAAGGTTAAGAATAGATAATGGAGGTGACTATGTGGAAATTAATTTTACAAGTTACTGCTACACTAGGCATCCAAATGCAACACATTGTTCCATATACACCACAACAAAATGGTGTTGCTTAGAGAAAGAACTACACATTAAAAGAAATGGATAATTGTATGATCCAATCTAAGGGATTAAATCTAAAGTATTTGGCGGAAGCCATCAACTATGAAAATTACATAGTAAATCACACTCCCACAAATGATCTTAAAAGTATAACAATGGAAAAATCTTGGACTAAAATTAAACTAGATCTAATTCACTTACGTGTATTTGGGAGTATAACATGGGCTCACATTCCCGATGAGAAAATGAAAGCATTGCAACCTAAAAGTGAGAAGTGTATATTTGTTGGTTATTCTAAAGATATCAAAGGTTATATACTTCTTCAACCACATTGTAATGAAATTATTATTAGAAGAGATGTTAAATTTGATGAAAATATCTTGGCCTATGAGCCTAATTCAATGATTGTTCCTTCTTCGACCTACGAGCCATCTTCGACGTTTGTTCCTTCTTCGGCCTATGAACCTTCTTTGTCTTTTTTTCCCTCTTTTGTTCATATTATAGTTTCTTCTTCAGATGATGAAAGTGAGGATGAAAATCCACCTTTGCCTGCTCACCTTCCTCTAGATGATTCCTTTGAACCTAAACTAACACCATCTCCATCGCTTCCTAGATGGGTTCATTTAACACGAGAAGCAACTAGTGATCTTGTCGATGATCCTTCATATCAGCATCGGACACGTTCACAGTTCTAGCAAGCCTCTTCTCTTTTGGCTCAAGTTTCAGAGACTCGTGATCCATAGACATTTTCAGAAGCTTCAAGTCATCTAGATTGGGATACAACAATGAATGAAGAGTATCATTCTTTAATGGAAAATGATACTTGGGATCTTGAAAATTTTCAGATGTAAATGGGTCTACATAACTAATTATGCATCAAATGGAAGTGTTGAAAGACACAAGCATCGGTTAATTTCCAAAATATTTTCCCAAGTTGAAGGAATTAAATATAATGAAACTTTTTCCCCTATAGCCAAAATGAATTGCATCTTCCTTGTTATTCCCTTGGTGTCTCACATAAATGGGAGGTCCATCAGATGGATGTTAAATCTTCCTTCTTGCATGAAGATTTTCAAGAAGAAGTCTACATGGGATGACCTCATGTCTATGTCTAGAATGACTCTAGCCTTGTTTGACACCTTTATAAATCTCTTCATGGTATTAAGAAATCTCCCCGAGCTTGGTATACCAAAATGGACAACTTTCTTATTGACACTGGATTCTCTAGATTCCATTCTTATCCTAATGTCTATACCAAGAAAGTAGGAATCCATCTCATAATAATTGTCCTTTATGTTGATGACCTTATCCTTACTGGTAGTGACTCAAAACTTTTAAACCATGTGAAAACCAACCTTAATAACAAATTTGAAATGACAGCTTAGGATTTTTGCACTATTTCCTTGGACTCCAAGTTTTGCAAACCAATGAAGGAATTTTTCTTTCCTAGTCTAAGTATGATTGTGGCCTTCTTCGTCACTTTCACATGGATGATTGTAAACCATCCCCTTCTCCCTTCCATTATGCATTCAATCTTAGTGGCACCTGTACTTCTCCCAAAGTTGAGTCCACCCTGCATCATCAATTACTTGGTAGTCTCTTGTACTTGAATCATACCCGTCATGATATTTCATTTGTTGTTGATCTTGTTTCCAGGTATATGAAAACACCCCATGAAATCCATTGGAAATTAGCTAAAAGGATAATTCATTATTTCCATGGTAAAATTTAATTCTAGATACATTACAATTTAGGGGGGACTCCTTTATTGGTTGGTTTCACTGAATCAGATTGGGTCGGCGACCCTGATGATCAGAAGTCTACTACAGGTTATGTTTTCATCCTTGGTTCAGTACTTGTCACTTGGGCCTGTAAGAAACAACAAGATATTTCACTTTATTTAACAGAAGAAGAGGATGGAGCAACGGTAAATGCAAGTTAGGAATCCATATGGCTTCGACATATTATTTTAGAGTTTGGATTGTAGTAGAAGCATCCGACCATCATTTGGTGTGACAATCAGAGTGCCATCAAGCTCGCCAAATACCCAATTCAACATCAGTGTAGCAAACACATAGAGATACACATGCACCTCGTCAGAAAGTTCATTCATGATTAAGTTATTGAAGTGCTATTTTTCCCTACATAAGATCAAGTTGCAGACATTTTCACAAAGTCTCTTACAGAAGTGAAGTTTTCCAAACTTCGATCTATGTTAGGAGTTCAGGAAGTTGCCATTAATGGGGGATAGGCTCTAATGACTCATTCCTTATTCTATTGTTGTAAATCCTTTAATCCTATTCCAAATTGTTTTTAAGGGGGGATGTTAGGATATTTAGACACTTAGGAGTTAGTTAATATCTACTTTAGTAAAAGTGTGTTTCTTAGTGTGTTTCTTTATTATGCATTAGTTTTCATTTGTAGTTAGCAAATCCGATGGTCACGATATGTTCCTGACATAGAGTGATACGAAGGTTCATATTATCCTCGATATTAACGACCATTGATTTGTGGCTTAACACCCTATTGGTCCATGATCTCTATTTAAAGAGAATGGAGGGTTATTTTCCGATGATTGATTGTGAGAAACTCTCATGTAAAATATCTTTGTAATCTTTGTATTTTGCATTAATAAATTTTTCCAAGTGGTCGTGTTGGTTGGGTTCGTGGATGCTTCCCCGTAGGGGTTTTACCACATCAAAACATTGGTGTGTTGATCTTTGATCAGGTTGTGTGAGTTGTTATTGAAGGTGATTGTCCTCTGTTGGAATACCTTTGTTTTCGAACAAAAATAATGGCATTATTTATTCCATAAACATCCTAATATGTCATTCTTTATTCCATAAAAATGCGATTATTTATTCTATAATTATTTGTATTCCATTATAACGATGAACCATTAATCCAAAAAGGAAAATTTATGATGAAATACCCAACAACTTAATATTTTTTTTCAAAACCAAGACACTGTTTGTATTTCACTTATAGAACATAGTATAGGAATGTATAGAAAAATGTATAGAAGAGAGTACATGCATGTATATAATAGAGTATAGAACACAATACATTTGACACAATTTCCTAACAAGGTATGAGCTTGTCTAGTTCCATGTATTTTTTCTTCATGATTTAACCATTTTTATGGAAGCTATATCAAGCTTCGTATATCTTCTATATGATGGAATACTAGGAGATAAAGTTTTGATTTTCCATAATAAATGAAAATGATATATTATCCTGTGAACAATAGTTTGACATTTCAAAACATCATCCATATCTTGAAATTTAGTTATATCATCCCTTGCTTTTATTAACATATCTTTATATGCTTTTTGTTCAATAAAATTTCCATTTATCCCAAAATGAAGGTATTCTTTTTTCAACTAATTTCTTGTATATTTTCATGAAGGTTTCAATACTTCTCTAAATTGAACTACATTTATTTTGAGGTTGTTGAACTAAATTCTTATTTTTAATGCCTTTGTAGAATCCACAGTTAGAGAAGTACGATAATTAACAGCCAAAGCCTTTAATTGATTCCAAGTCTTAGAGTTAAATTTTTCGGGAAGATATAGCATTTTTGTAATAGAATTAGCATTTATATATAATATAATGGACCCATTTTCAGATACCATGTCCATTTTGTCCTAAATATAGTTCTTTTCACACTAGGAGACAAAATTGAGAAAACAATAGGTTTGGGGAATTATGAATTTACCCAAGTTCGACTCTCAAATATGTAAATAATCAGGCAAATCCCTAAATCTATCACATGATAACTTTCTTAAATCATAAGGATCAAACAGTGACACAACAATTTCAAATTTTTCACAATTACGGTTGATTAGGAATTTTTCATCATAAGATAATGAATGAACAAAATCACTACCTTTCTCTATCTATCCTTATTTTAAACAATAAGAATAGATTTTAAATAAGGAAATGATAACACAACCTGAAATTGTTTGTCGAATAAGAATTTCACTACATTTGTTGGAGTCTATTGTACTCATAATAGTGTTTACCATGTGCATTTCCCATAGGGGTTTATTATTATTATTATTTTAAATCATTTGAATTACATCAATATTGAACCCTTTTTATTAGTCTTACATCATTGTGCCAGTTGTCATCCGTTCATGCATTTTGAGGGTGAGCTAAAGTGGTTTGATAATACCACCCCTACATACCAAAGAGAATAAGGCTATGGCATGTTATCATATATTAATACAATGGTTTATAATATAGGCCTATGAACCCCTTTTATCTAGCATGCACTTTCACCGGCTGAAATAAACTAACATTTCTGATCTTGGATCTATATTTTTAGTCCAACCATGTTTGTTGAATTTTAATTTCAAACCTTGTTTGTTCTCTATTGCATGTACAAAAATATGGAAAAAATATGTAGTATATAGGGTATCAAACCTAAATTAAGGAGTGAATGAGAAGGAAAACGTGAAGTGAATGGAACTCAAACTGTAACAATCCCTCCGTTACATCATATAAGTACTTGTGGAACAGTAAGAGATATTTTTTTTTTGACATCCATAGCACATCATGGAACCAGTGAAACATGATATGACGTACGTCAACAATACTCATTCTATTTCTTCCATTCCATTTCACTACTATATTTAGATACCACTTAATGCATGAAGGATCTACCAATTCACATATAATAGCATACAAGCTACCCACACAACCTATCATGTAAGGTTAGGACCTCCAAGAAACATAATCAACGCTCAAGTATAGGAATTGTCTAATTGATCTTGACCATTTAAGGTCTCAATAATGGTGATTGTTCGGAGGAACAAGGAAGTGTCTAATTCCCATACCTTCAATCTATTCCATAAATCAAATAATTTCTTTCATTCTTATGTACATATTTTATTCAAAATGACACAGAGAATTTGGTATATTAGTCATCGCCTCATACAGAATGTATACTATTTCAATAATTCATCATCTTACTTATTAAAGAATATGAAGAAATCCTAATAAAATCAGGGCATAAACTTAATCAGTAACAAAGACCTTCAACATGCAACCTAACAAGATGACAGCTCTGCCTCACTCTAGTTTACTTGGAAAAGTGACAACCCTTACAGAGTACATCCAAGTAGAAAACCACTGATCTATATCACAATTTAAATGAGGAAAAGAACAACAAAGAAGAGATCTCAACACAAAGTAGAAATCATCATCTTACTCTGTAATTTTTTGAACCAACTGATATTTTGAAGAAATAAACCTGCAACCGAGTAAAAGTTTGTTTTAATTTTTAGTTAATAAGTTTCAGTAAGGAACCTGAAAATCCTCTTCTAGGTGTCATAGTGCAACACTTATAGAGATAACTCTAGAAGTGCGTGGATAGGCTCCTTGAACTCCCAAATTCAAAATAAATACTCCTTGGGGTGTGCAGTGATCCTCTCAAGTCGGGCAGAGGTCTCTAACCTTCAGAAATATGAAACTCAAAAGAGACAGTGTGAACATACATAGGGGAGGTGCAAGGTATGCACTCAACAATTAGAATCCATAGCTCAGAAGGGATGTGCTAATGAGCGATGAAGTTCAATTCTAAGGAAAATCTTAGGAGGAACACTGTGTACAAGTTTTAAGAGAGGAAATAAAGATTTTGAAATCCATTCAAAGTAATTTAGTGGATGGGATCTGATTGTGAGGAGTCGAAATCCTCACAATTGTTTGATCAGACAGGAGATGGACATCCGTTAAACCTTAAGACCTTTGTGCTTCTTGACTTTGATGGATTATAGTTGTTTGTATTATGTGAGCCTAGAAGCCCGAAGTCATTGAGTGAATCTACACCATAACTCGGTGATTGAATATTGGTCGTTGGATCCTCAAGGGTTCAACTATTCAACTTGTTAGGTTCATAAATGTAAAGAGTGAAAAAAACCCGAAGCTTCGAAGTCCTGGAGTGAAGGATAGTCATAGATCTAGTGATTGATTATGTGTCATTAGATCTACGAGCCTTCCTATTTGATAGGTTCAGTAATACATATGAAAGATTAGAGTCATGGTGCTAAGGTTAAGGGACACCCAGAGTCCCAAAGTCCATAGTAACTCATTACTGTAGAATGTGGGGTACACATGTTTGTAGATCTGAGTATTCAAGATTCACCATTTGTGATGTGGTGGTTGAAAGTTTGGAAGGTGTGAAAATTCCCAAACTCCTGAAGCTAGATTTAATACTAACCATTGTTGAAAGTAAATCCTTGGCCATTAGATCTGTTGGTTTTCGGCCTTCACAAATTCAGAGGGAACGAGATTTACAAAAGCTAATACTTCCAAATCCTAGAGGTCTAGAGTTCCTAATGGACTTATATCCGAGTGAGGTGTGAGAACCATTGATCTCTTAGTATTTTGGGATCTGACTCTCTGACTAAGTTGAGAGGTCACTATTGAGGATTTTGAAGACCACAAAATTCCTAACTCCAGGAGAAAATGTCATTCATAGATATCGTGACTGATCGAGGACCGTTAGATTTGAGAGCCTTAGTCTTTCAAAGGTTCGATAGTTCGACACTCCAGAGGAAAAAGGTTTTTAGTTGAAAAAGTGAAAAACTCTCGGAGTTCCTAACACTAGAGTAGATGACAGTCGTTTATTTTAGGGGGGTTGTAATTCATTTGACCTTTGATCTCTTCTTTGGTTCGTCGATACGGGTGAATAGTATAAGGTTCTGAAAGCGAGGAGAAAAATCTGAAGTCCATAGTTACATAGTGGATCTCCACCGTAGAATCTCGTGTGAGGAGAAAATCCACTAGTTTTTATATTAATTTGTTAAAAGTTAATGAAGGAGGGTGGTAGGAAGGGTAACCTACAACTTCCAGTCAAATCAACTTAAGACCAAATTCGGTTGGTTATCACTTCAGAAGAAAAGGAGTGTTGAGTTTAAGAAACCTCTAGAGAGTCGAAGTTTCAGAGTCCCGAATAATGCCCTATTTTACTATCACTAGGTTCTGGCCACTGGTCACAAACATACCTAGTTGAGGATAAGGGGTTAATGCACTAGAAGTTAAAATTAGAATTCCAAAGGCTTTAACAAGTCTTCCCTGGTCCCAAATGTTTTTCTTTTTAAAATACAAACACAAGTACTAGAGGTTATTATTAAGTTGGGTTTATCAGTGATTTTGACAGAAGACCCACATATAAATTCTACTTTACAATTAGGATCATGTTTCTCAATTTAGGGTTTATAAAACATCCATAATTACAACGAAAGTTTGAAATATAAACACTGTAAATATTATTCGTTTGCAACAACTATAAGTTAAAATTATAACTTTGAACTAATTCTCGTTGACAATAAATACAACCATTGGTATTCAAGATTTCGAGTGATTCTATAAAGACTCAATCAATCTATTATACTAATACACTCGTAATATAAATGAATTTAGAATATAAAAATAAATACCAGAACCAACGAATAGCGCATAGTGAAGATGACCTACAAGTCGTTTACTCCTTCCTTTTCTATTCTTGCTAATCACAGAAACTTCACCGGAACCTCCCAGACAATGTTATGGGTACTCTTCTTCCCCTTTATCCCATCGAGCCATAAAGGGGCCAAGAAAAAAAAGCATAACACAATAGCTTCCAATAAGGCCTCGCAAGGAAGAGATTCCACTCTTTTAACAATCCTAGTGTCCCAACTCTCACAAGTAAAAACACAGTCAATCAAAAATTCGGCAACATAACAATGCTTCCCCAAAGGTCTGATCCCCTTCCCTTCTACTTTAATTTCTTTATATAATTATTCCTCACAGACATTTGACCCTCATGCATAATTCATTAATTTTTAATAATTTATTTAAAGAATTATTCACCCACTACATGTATCACATTCTCCCTAGGTTACACAAGTAATTTCTCTTTTATTTTTTTATTTAAAATCCACTTTTCGTCACATTTCCCCATGTGTTCCTCAATGTCCTCTTATTTTTCTCTTAGTTCCCCAATCCCCTTAATTAATTGGTGTCTCCTAACTAGGTTTTAGTTAGAGTTGGATTAGGATTTTTCTTAGTTAGGCTAGGGTTGGTTGACTCAAATTCTATTCTATGCACAACCCATTCTCTCAAGTTGCGATTTATTTCTAAATAAAGATTCGTTTTAAATAACTTCATTCACACATGCACATTTTATCAATTCTTTAGGTATTTACTTACTATTTCCTAACATTTGATTTCCTTCAAATCTTCACTCATGTCACAATTCAATTAGTCTCTTTATTTAAATTTTAGACTTCGACTTAGAATTTTGGTAGGATTTAATAATTAATAATCTATTGTTTAATTAATTATTTTAATCCAACAAGGTATGATCATTCCAATGTTTTCTTGGCCACCTATGTTTATTGACTCGGTTTCAATTGCACGACGTTCCCTTCAATATGCATATTCATTTTCTTAGGGTGCCACTCGTGTTGACTTGATTTTGGAAGTTTTTCCAACCGCTTGGAGTCAAAACTCCATTCGGTCGACCTTGTGAGAGACTAAGGGCTTATAAGGAATAAAGACTCTTCCTTATTGTATGCCCCTTAGAAATATTTGTGAGAGACTGTCTCAGTCTTCCCTCACGACAACGTGGACCACCCAAACTAGGTAATAGTTAACCTACAGTTATGGCCACGGTGGGAGTGCTAGTAAGTTGTGATGTAACAACCCTAAGTAATTAATCAATTGTCATTATTTAAATAATTGTTTAATGTATATTAGTTAATTAATTAATTAACTAATTGTCGTGATTTAATATTTTTTTAATGTATATTAGTTTAATTAATTAATTAATTAATTTCATGATTAAATATTTGGTTAATGAATTTGAGTTTAATAAATAATTAATTTATTAAATGGAGACTTAATGTATCGGATGATGGAACCATTAAAGAGAAAGGGGATAAGTTAGATGACACTTAATGGAGAGATAAGGTGGGTGATACTTAATGAAGGTACAAGGCGGTGAATGAGAGAAGGGGAAAGGAGAATAAGAGAAGGGAAAAACATGGGAGAAGGGACTTTCTTTTTGGGGAGAGAATAATTTTTCATAGGAGAGGATTGTATTGTTGGTTTGGGGTTGGAGTAGTTTGTTGGAGGATGGTACTTGAGGAACTTGTTGGAGTTTGGTGGATTGAGACAGGGCTCACCTGTTGCTGGGAGTTTTGGGCTCGGGGGCCAGGAATCCTTAAGGAATCTTGGAGCTAGGGAGCCAGAGAGGCTCTGTTCCTAGCTGGCTGGGAGGAAAAGATTCAGTTTTGGGTAGAGTTTGGGCAAAGTTTCATCTTTAGCTTGGATAGACAGAGTTGCGGAAACAACATCACTTGAGAGGTATTTTTTTTCATTATCGTTATGATGGTTCATTATTTTACTATGTTCTGTATGTTATTCAATATGATATTTATATCATGCTAATCATTTTGAATTTTGCTGAACCATGAACTGTTATTTTGTTGAATATAGAACCGTAAAGAAATTATGATAGAAATTTTATGTTTAAATTTATGAAATTTTAGGTTTTGTTATATAGGACCCTACACATGGTATCAAAGCAATGGTTTAAAAACCTCCCATTTCGTACAACAACAAACCTCTTATAACAAGTGCGAAAATTTTTGTGTGTGCATGTGTACAATGGTGATAAGGACATTATACTCTATGTTGCAATATGACGATGAACATGACGTATGAAACTACGACAGCAACATAACGACCTAAGGCGCACTTCAGGCATCTGGAAGCAAAGAAGGACAATCAAGCAATGAAAAATTAAGACTGACTACCCGCTCGTACTACCCTACAATGGTTAGGACCTCCAGGACACATAAGAAACACTCAAGCCCAGGTTCCCATCGATTTTGACCATTTAAGGTCTCAGGGCTGGCGACTATTCTGAGGAACTAGGAGGTGTCTACAACCCGCTTGACACGAGCAGACCAGGGCCACTAAACTAAGGACAACCATCAAATTTAGTAAACAACTAATCCATCAATCAAGGATAAATGGTCAAAATCTACGAACCCTTTAACAATGGTTATCGTTCACTAAGGACACATCTAATTTACCATCAGTCATTAATGCACCCTCCAATTTAAGTAAAATAAAGCAGATTGCTATTTTTAAATAGTAACAAAAATAAATTAGTTTGCTATATTCAACCAAAATAAAGTAGATGGCTATTTCTATTATTTTTATTATTAAATAGTCTCAACATGTCAAAAATTTCTGAGTTAATCCACATCTCCATATCCTAGCCATTTACATTTAAATGAAGCATTAACTAAGATAAAGTAGAGGCTACTATTTAGTAATTAATAAAGAAATAACACGGCATTTAATAATGAGACAATTACTAACAAATATCCTATCAATTAATGTATCTCTAACATCTCTTGTTCCATCTGTTCCATCTCCTTCTTTTCCTTATAGGGGTCGTTAAAAGGTCCAAAGTTGAGAGGCTACGTCTTGGATCGAATTGGATGGTCGAAGAATAACAAGAATAACAGAGTTGCCAGAATATAAAAGCCATTTAAATCATCATAGGGTTAAGGAGAAACGCATGAGTGCAGACATTCAGGTTAACGCCCAGGGAGGGACTCGTTGTCCCTTAATTAAAATTTACTATCAGTAAAGTAGCTGGAAAAAGAAGGACGAGATTTAAGTCTACGCTCAACTCTACCTAGGCATCAATGCTGGTCCAAAATCCTTCAAGGACTGTCGCGCCAAATGATATATCTAGCATTAATCATGAAGATATTTATAAATTTGGAGAGCCCATGCTCATAATACATTTCGTGCCGTAGATATTGCCAACAAGGGCTCTGTATCGAAATATGTTGTTTGCCTCCAGTTTGGTGGAGGCACGCAAGAAGCAGACCGACCTAAGCGACATCAAGGCTGCCACTATCAGTCTCAAGGTACCTGCTACCCATCCCAAGGGAGCCATGATAATTCCTAAATGCCCCAATGCATAAGCGTTGTTAACCCCTGCTATCAGAGCGAACCCTGTGTAGTACCATAGATCATGACTTGTAATATGGGTTGTGCTCTCATTGGCAGCCAGGTTTGGATCATCATTTGTGGATTCCTTGGCCCGAGTAGAATCTATATGGAAACATTGTTCCTCCATGTCGTCTGCTGATCGAACTGGCTGGAACCTGAATCAACCTGTTGCTGGGATGGATATTCTTCAGTCAACAGATAGAGGTGCAAACATGGAAGGGATCTATTGAAGGGTGATAATACATTCAACAATGGGGCGCTTCCTGGAAGGAATCGTTTTCTATGAAAGTTCTTGTTGACCTTTAATTTAAACAATGGAACGAATAAACTGTCGTAAAACTTAACCATAACAATTTTCTACCATAGTAATAGCTACAAGACTCTTAAAATGAATAATCGCAGAAAAATTATAAACTAGTTAATATCAGAAAATGAATAATCGCCCTTGCACAATCAGTTTTTAAAAACAATGTCGGGTATCAATGCCCAGAAAATCCAAGAAATCGTAAACATCACTTCTAGTAATAAAATATTTTCATTAAAATGTAGCAGATAGAACCTCAAGTAATAAAACAATTTCCATAAAAATTTGTAGACGGAACTTCAATAAATCTGTCCCTAGCTAGAACACAAATGGTAAAATGCAGACACGAGATTAAATTTATTTTCCAACCATAATACCCATCCCACGCATACAACAGTGAGAGCGCAAGGACCCAAAGTAGAAGGGTCATGATATGGTTGCAGGGATAACCAACACTACGCAAGAATTCCATACACAGAGACACTTTTGGCTAGAAGGCACAACAACAATCGACCAAGGACAACAACAGAGGTAGACATATGAGTTCATCCTTCGCTTCACCATCCTCGCACAGAAAAGCAGGGCATTGAGATCCATAGGTATTTTAACGCCAAAGCGATGACCGTAGATCAGGCTCTTGGCCCACTGCTCAGGCGAGGACTGGTGTGCCAGGGACAAAGGAAAACAATCGCGAGGGTCACAGTCAACACCACAGGGCTTCTAAGTCATGCGAGGAATGAAGACCATGGGAGTCAACAATCATCATTCTAGGCTAAGAATAGTTTCAGTAATCAAATTTTAAAAATAACTCACTTTAACTACCCATTAACCATGCAGATCCAAATCATAAATCCTACAACATTCTATCATTCAAACGAAAAAGCGTACCATTGCCAGTTTGCCTGCTCTAGGTGTCATCCGCACACTCTGTGCAACTCACTCTCGCTGACCGTCGAGACTTCACTGGTACCTTCCAGCCAATGCTAGGTGTACTCTTCTTCCCCCTTAGCCCCCCAAGCCACAAAGGGGCCACACACACTATCCAGAGGTTACGTCTAGCTCCCATCTAGCCTCGCAAGGCCGAGCTACCACTCCTTTCTGAGCTGGGTATCCCAACTCCCACAAGTAAATTAGTCAAGTCGATATTTCTGCAGCGTAATGTTATGCAAACAGAAGATGATCCTTCATCCTTCTCCTTCCTTTATTTTATAGAGTTTCGAACTTCCTTTCTTTCCTAAAATCTCATTTAGTTAAAGTTTTAAAAATAAATTCCTAATATTTCCTCTCCGTACAAGTGTCCCCCATCTCCTACATTCCTCCATAAATTAATTTCTTTAATTAAGTAATTATCTTTATTTCCCTCACCCACCTAGAGTTACTCCTATAATCACTCCTAGGTGTCCCTAGTTTCCTATTTTTTTTATTTTCCCTCTTTCCCCATTTACTTAGAACTCAAAAATTCAGGTGTGGAATATAACCCCTTTTCCCTTTTATCATTAATTTAGCATCTTTTAAATTATCAAAAGATAAAATAATTAACTCCCTCTTTACTTTTTATATCCACAGATTTTATGTAGTGGTCGAACGTATGGTTGCACCCAGAGATACTATAATAAATGGTATCGTGAACTGTGCACACATAAGTGGATCAAATCCCACCCCCATGTCCTTCAACATTTTTTTTGGTCCCCGAGGTGTAGGACATTCGGTGACGGAGTGTCTTGTTAAGCCACTCTGTGTTGTTAAAGTCACCAGTTCGAAACCTGCGCGGACAAAAAATCCACCCATGTTAAGGGTTAGTGTGGCTCAGTCCGGGTGCGATCCCTGGGTGATTTTGACGTCTTAGATGCCCCTGAGTCACGGTTTCTCAAGCCACAGGTTAATCACGTAGCCAACAGGTCCCGCACAAATTAACAAACAAAAAAATATATATCCATGGATTTTATTTCTTATGAATAATTTAATTTCATACTACCTTCATGTTACAAAATTTTATGAAGGCCATAATTATTACTTAAGTAGTTTTTATTTTAAATTTTATTATTTTATTTTATTTTATCTATTTATTTTATTTTGATTTTTTTTTTAATTATTATTTTTTTTTAAAGGTAGACAAAAATTTACCCCTAATGAAATTTTAGACTTAGTATTTAAATTTTGTACTGGGTGACATTTAATTAGGGAAACTGTTTCAAAATTTCTGAACCTGTTATTTGTCGTAGGGTCATATAGGTTCATCCCTCTATCATCATCAATGTGATGTGCCCTTCAGGACGCACTAGGTGCTCCAAGGGTGCCACTCGCCTCATATGTTCCCTTGCACGACATGCCCTTCAAGACACACTGCGTGCTCCAAGGGTGCCACTTGCCTCTTGACTGATTGGTAGACATCAATAACCCCTGGAGTCAACACTCCGCCAGGTGAACTTTTGGTAGACTAAGGGCTTCTAAGGAATAAGGTCCCTATCTTATTGCATGCCCCTTAGAATCATAGTGAACGACTATCGCAGTCTTCCCTCATGGCATCGTCATTCCTCTCGAACTAGGTAATCGTTAACCTACAGTTCGAGCCACAGCGGGAGTGCTAGTAGGTTGTGGCAGGGCTACTATCCACACCTCTCCCTCAACATATCTGGTAGTCGTGTGCGACCCCTTTACTCCATATGTGAGTCTGTTCGGCAAGCTATCATCAGCCTGCATCATCAACAAATCATGTCAGAACATATCCATATCATATCATCTAGTCAGATGCACTAATATCACACCCCAATGGCACACTCCCTGACTCGATCCAGATTCCAAGGGGTTCCATCGATGCCTCTGCATCCTCAAGGTCCAAAACCCTACACACTCAGTAAAACCAATTCAATAGCACCTATCTATGTCAATGTAGTAAAACAACATGCCATCTACCCATAACACATCATAATCAAAGTCAAATGTTTTAATAGCATAATAATCCGGATCACTAGCGAGCAAGTGTCCTCAAAGAATAAGTTCTCTCAGTGAGCCAGAGCGGGATGTTGCATACACCCCCTCTTGGTATAAACTTTGTCCCGAAGTTTCACAGTATAAATGCCGAAATAAGTGTATCAAAGTATCATATGTCTATCTATCAAACAAAAATGGAAACTGCTAGCGCATATCATATCTGTCCTCCTAGGTCGTCGAGTGCGGAATATAATTGTCCCACTCGACCTTGACCTGAACTACCGTTTGACGTCGTAGCTGTCGAACGCGATGATCCAATATGCATACCAGCTCAGCCATGAGTGCTCCCTCATCCGATACCTGCAAGGAACTCATGTCAATAACATGTGTACGATCACTAATATAATGTCTCAAAATAGATACATGAAAAACATCATGCATACGCCTCAAAGAATCAGGCAAGGCTAGTCGATAGGCCATAGGCCCCTTTCTCTCCACAATCTCGAAAGGTCCCACAAACCTAGGAGAGATTTTAGATCCCTTTCTAAACTTGATCGAACTCTTATGCGGTTTAACCCGCAAGAAGACTCGATCGCCGACCTCGTAACTACGGTTGACATGGTGCGCATTGGCATATCTCTTATGTCGATTCTGCGCTTCTTTAATCCTTTGTCTTATTGTTTGCATTTTCTCTTCCATTTCTTGGATCGCTTCTAGTCCCACCAGGACCCTATCCTCAAGCCGATCCCAACTCAATGGCATCTGACACGGTCACCCGTAAAGAAACTCGAAAGGCACCATCTTAATGGTGCTTTGGTAACTGTTGTTGTAAGCGAACTCCACCAGTGTCAAGAATTCCTCCCAACGCTTTTGTTGGTCCATCATGTACATGCGCAACATGTCCTCCAAGGTTTGATTCGTTCGTTCGGTCTTCCCGTCAGTCTCCGGGTGATACGCAGTACTAAAGTTAAGTTGGGTTCCCAAGGACTCTTGGAAACTTGTCCAAAATCATCCAGTAAACATCGATCCTCGATCGGATATAATCCTCTTAGGCACACCATGCAGCCTCACAATCTCACTGATGAAAACTCTAGCTAAGTCAGGTGCCTGATACATTGTATGCACAAGAATAATGTGAGCACTCTTCGTTAGAGTGTCTACTACTACGAAAATCGAGTCATGTCTCCTTGCCGTCAGTGGTAATCCAACAATAAAATCCATCGAAATAACCTCCCATTTCAATTCCAGAATGGCATGTGGTTGTAGTAATCCTGTTGGGTGTCTATGTTCAGTCTTTACCTGTTGACATTCTAGACATATGGCCACATAGTTGACTATGTCAACCTTCATTCCCTTCCAAAAGAATAAAGGTTTAAGGTCTTCTCTCATCTTCGTGACTCCCGGATGAGCCATGTAAACTGCTCTATGAGCCTCGCTCAGGATCAACATCCTCAACTCGTCGTTCGACAGTACATAGATACGATTTTTAAACCTCAATAAACCATTACTATCAAATGAAAATCCTTCAAATCATGGTACCATCATTGTGTTTTGTCCGATAAAACCCTTGACCTCTTTGTACCAGTCATCGTCACGCTGTAAAGTTAGAATATTTTCACGTAGATTCATCTCAAGGGGCAACACTGAAAGGATGTGTGGTCTCTGACTCAATGCATCCTCCACCCTTTTCACTGTCCCTTTTATGTAAGTAATCTTGAAATCGTACTTGTTAAGCAATTTCGACCAATGTCGTTGTCGCGCGTTCAGGTCGCTTTGCGTAAATATGTGTTGTAGTCCACAATGATGAGTCTTTAGTTCAAATTTGCATCCAACAAGGTAGTGTCTCCAAACTTTCAAGGAATATACGATGACTAACAACTCCAAATCATGCATTGTGTAGTTCTCCTCATGCCTTCTCAGTTTCCTCGAAATATAAGAAATCACTCATCCGTCTTGCATCAAGACTCCACCTAAGCCCTCCTTGGATGCGTCAGTTCATACCAAGAAGTCCGCATCCATGTCAGGAACCTTTAGTATCAGTGTTGTTGTCAACAACTCCTTGAGCCTCTGAAATGATTCCGCACATTTCTTGGTCCAAACAAACTTCTTGTTCTTCTTCTGCAACTCCGTGATTGGATTTCCTAAATTCGAAAATCCCTCGACGAACCATCAATAGTATCCTGCTAAACCCATGAAGCTACGCACTTCCGGGACATTCGTCGTTGTAGGCCATTCCATAATAGCCTCGACCTTGGCTGGATCCACGACGATTCCTTCGCCAGAGATGACATGCCCTAAGTAGTGAATCTTCGATTAATAAAATGAGCATTTGGACAACTTCCCATACAATTTGTGCTCTTACAAACACTATAGTACCAAGCGCAAGTGCTCATCATGCTCCTCCGTCATTCTAGAGTAAATCAAAATATTGTCAATGAATACTTGGACGAACTTGTCAAAGTACTCTCGGAACACCTCGTTCATCAAACTCATAAATACCCCTAGGGCGTTTGTCAATAAAAATGGTAAAATAGTAAACTCGTAATGTCCAAACCCTTAAAGGCAGTCTTCGGGACGTCATCCTCCTTGATCCATAACTGGTGATACCCTGATCACAAATCAATCTTGGAGAACATCGCCGCACCCTTCATTTGATCGAACAGATCATCAATTCTTGGCAATGGATATTGATTCTTGATCGTAGCCTTATTTAATTGATGGTACTTAATGCAAATCCTCCACGATCTATCCTTCTTTCGTATGAAAATAATAGGTGCACCCCACGGTGACACACTAGGACGTATCAGTCCTAGGTATAGCAACTCCTTCAGTTTCATTTTCAACTCTTGTAACTCCGGGGTCGACATCCGATAAGGCATTCTTACTATCGGTTCAGTCCCTAGTTTTAGGTCTATGGTAAACTCCAACTCCCTCTCTGGCGACATCCCAGGTAACTCCTCTGGAAATATGTCTACAAACTCTCTCACCACTCGAAGGTGTTCTAGACCTTCCGCTACTCCTCATTTAACGCAAGGATCGTATAAATCTTGCACCCCTTGTGCATGCTCTTCTGAAGTTGCAAGGAAGAGATGAACCTCAGGGAAACTCCCTGGTTCCAGCCTACAATCACAGATATCTGTCCCTCATCATCGACCAAGCTCAACCATTTCGTCTTACAGTTGAGTATGGCCTCATGCGATTCCAACCAGTCCATACCAATCACCACGTCATAAGATCCTAAGATTGTGACATACAGGTTAGCCCTGGTGACAAAATCTCCCAGGTTAGGGATACATCCCGTAACCTTCCCTCCAACCTTTTGTTTGGCTCTTGAATCCATCTCTACGAAGCTAAACTCATCCTGTTCGACTGCCTTTACCTTAATCCTTTTTAGCGCTGCACCAGAAATGAAGCTCTCGGTAGCACCGGGATCTATCAAAATAATAAGGGTCTAGTCAGCAACGGTACCTATCGTCTCGAGCACAGTCGACTGGTGCTCTGCCTGGTGGTTATTCACCGTTGCATGAATCCAATGGGCCTTGCCCATATCTCCCATGGTAGTGGTTTCAAATGATCCGGTCACTCTAGTCCTCTACATAAGGCAGTCATGCTAGTAGTGTGGCTCTCCACACGTCCAACATCCCTTCTTCGGCCGAGTAGTCCTGGTACCTGAAGTAGAAGATGACGGCCCACTCGCCTGGAACCCTAGTCTGTTCTGTTGAATAGGCCTAAACTATTGTTGCTATGGGCGACGTTGTTGTTGATGCTATGGTCCCCGATAAGATGTCTGCTGCTGAGGCATCGATTGTCGAGGTGTAGTGAAAGTGGATCCCCTCTGGATGCCACGATATCCCGACGTATGTCTGGCTAGTGTCTGATGCTGCTATGCTCCAGATGGAACCTGCCCTATTGGTCTCACTGGAGTCATGGTCTGACCCTTGCTGATAAGCTCCTCCTCTGTTATGAGGGCCTTCTGGATGGCATCATGCAAGGTTTGAGGCATCAAAATCCTAACCTTTGCACGTAGGTTTTTGTTAAGGTCGAACACGAACCTATTGACCTTAAGTTTCTGAGTGTTAAGGTGCAGAGCATACCAGATCCGCTCCATAAAATGGGCCTCATACTCAGGTATCGTACGACCTCCCTGTTGTAAGGCGTTGAACTCATTGAGTTGATGCTCAATTAATTCCTCAGAAAGATACCTCTCTCGGAACCGTTCCTCGAATAGTTCCCATGACACGTCTTCGACGGCCATGTTCAGATGCGGTAGGAGCGTCTTCCACCATAGAAGAGCGGTCCCCATTAGTTGAAATACCTCCATGCGGACCTTCATGTTGGAGGTATAATCGCGAAGTGCGAAGCACATCGCCAGGTTCTCCAACCATACCTCGACGACTGCGTCGTCTGGGGAACCAAAGAACTCGGTAAATTTGACCTTCTCGAGTTAACGGTGAATGCTACCAGTACCGACTGGAGCGCACAGTGGAACCTCAGTGGGTGTCGGTGCCCTGGCCTCATCTCTGTCCAGACGGTTGATCAGTGCCTCAGACATGCGCTGGGTAAAATCATGAAGCTGGGTAACACTTTCGTGACAATCAGGTCTCCAAAATTTCTAGCGGCAATTTTTCGGCCGAACAAATGTTACTTTCGGCCGAAATATTTTTCGGCCGAAAATGTTCACGTCAAATTTAACGGTGCCGTCAAAATTCGTGTACAATGTTTTTTGAATGAATTATTTTCCCGCGGTAAGAATATTTCGGCCGAAACGTTTATTTTTAACGGATTCCGTTAAAAACTAGGTTTCGACCGAAAGAAT
>SNQJ01S0086343.1:18334-34038 GCA_010110895.2 Picea sitchensis | reverse complement strand
ATGTTTTAAATTAGGTTTTAAATTTATGTTTTAAATCTATGTTTTAAGTAATAGTTAAATTTTAAATGTTTTAAATTTATTTACATTTAAAATTATGTTTAAATTATATTTAAATTCTTGTTTAAATTTAAAACTACTTAAAGTGATTAATTAATTAGTGACTAATAAGTTAGAATGATTAATTAACTAAGTGAGTAATTAATGTTAATGATAAAATATGTTAGAAATCACATTAATTAGTTTTTTTTTTTAAGCGAAAAGTAAAGGACTTAAACCCTGACACAGGGGAGGGAGCTTCATGAGCACTATGAAGGTAAGTTAGAGGAATTGGCAAGTTTGGTTTAATGCTAGTGTAGCTACCAAGCGAGGGATTCAATAGTTTTCTTAGGAGAAGACATTGAGCTTAGATGCTTTAACCCTAACCTAGACAATTCCCCTAAAAAGAGTAACGTCTATTTACAGATAAGTAAAAAAAAGCTTACGCCTAACCCTATTTTCAAGTTTAAGTTGTGCAAATGTGAACTTCCCTAGACTCTCCCTGACAAACTTTTGGTTGATGTAGATTCAATTATACAAGATGGTTAGGACTAGAGGAAATCTAGGCAGAGGGGCATCGTCCATGGACCGCCACCACCATCGTCTGAATTAGCCCTCATTATGTGCTCTTTGGACGCCATTAATGAGAATTTAAAGGGGCGTCAGCCAATAGGGATTGAAGTGGAGCCCCCACCATATGGAACAGGTAATCCTGAAGTGTCGAGGGATTCAGGGGGAGGGCCTCCACCTGAAGACATCACTAGAGAACTGCAGAAGATTAAACTTCCAAAGTTCGTCGGGGGTCGTGCCAGTGAATGTGCAGAGGCATGGTTAGAAGGAATGAAACGATGTTTCTCTTTAAGAGATTATGCTTTCACATAAAAGGTGAAAATAACTATCTTTCAGTTAAGGGATAGTGCCCTAGACTGTTGGGGAAACCTAGAGAGGCAATTGCAGCTTACCCCGGACACCGTCTCTTGGAAATTTTTTGAGGAGAGGTTCCGAAGGAAATATCTACCAGCTTACTATGAGGAAAAATAGGTGGGAGCATGTCATGCTCTAGTACAGGGGAAAAGGACCGTGGAAGAGTATGAGATCAGGTTCATGGAGTTGGTGAAATATGTTTCATACATGGAAAATGATCAACGATAGGCAGAATGCTTTGTCTATGGGTTAAACCCTAAGATAAGGGCCATGGTATGGATGTGGAAACCATATTTAGTAGAGGAAGCAGTCGAAAATGCAGGTTATGCTGAGGAACACATGAGCCTAAATAGAGGGATGAGATCAACCTTTCCAAATCATCCTGGATTTGTGGGGAAGGCCCCTAGGACCTTCTCCAGGGGAGGGAGCTCTATACCACCTCCATATGGTAACAAAGTCATGCCAAGGAAAGTTGCCACAGGTATTTCAATGGAAGTGAGTGCAGCATTGCGTACATCACCAACGACACAGGCAGGTCCACGACCTTCTCAGGGAGTAGCTAGTAGGGGCAGAGGTTCTAGGGGAAGGAACTCATTTCAAAGATAGTCATAGTGCAGTGCGCAGGTTCAATCTCGTGTTACATGTTGGGGATGTGGAGGACCCCATTACCAGCGTGGCTACCCAGAGTTACAATTAGGATTTTTTCATAGAGAAGGAAAGGCCCCGATGAGAAGATCAAGTAGCAGCCACCATATTTACGCAGTGGTTAATAATCACCAGGAAGAAAATCAATCCATGGTGGTGGAGTCATCAGGTACGCTAAATCATATCAATGTTAAGATTTTATTTGATTCTAGTGCTACAGATAGTTTCATTTCACCATATGCATTAGAAAAGAGTTGGTTGGCAGCCTACGAGCATGATGACTTTAAACAAGTCGAGATGGCTTCGGGGGAAAAACAAGCGGTAGGACCTAGTGTTGATGATTGCCTAGTAGACCTGGTAGTGTGTACTACCAGTTTGAAGGTATACGTCACTGCTCTCAGGACATATGACCTAATCATTGGAATGGATTGGTTAGAAGCCCATCGAGATATGGTATATTGTTTCACAAAAAGGGTGCTTTTTGTTGACGATGAAGGAAGACTAGTAGAGATCCACAGTGTATGGATACGGGTGTTTCTACGCTTTATCTCAACTATGAAGGTTAAGCGGTGCATGAGGCAAGGGTGTCAACTTTATGTAGTGGAAGTAGTGAATGAAAGGAAAGGAACCTCCTTGGATCAATACCCTATGTTTTCATAATTTAAGGATGTATTTTCGAACGAGTTGTCAGGGTTACCTCTTGAGAGAGAGCTTGATTTTACTATTGAGCTAAAACCTTGTACAGAACCAATTTCCAAGAATTTGTATTGGATGACAGTGCTAGAACTTTGTGAGTTGCAGATGCAGATGAAAGAGCTACTTGACTTAGGGATAATAAGGCCTAGTGTCTCACCTTGGGGTGCACCAGTAATTTTTGTGAAGAGTAAGGATGGTTCCTAACGACTGTGTATAGATTACAATGACTTGAATCATGCTACAATGAAAAATAGGTACCCAATGCCACAGATAGATGATCTCTTTCATCAGATGAAAGGAGCAACGGTATTCTCAAAAATTGTTTTGTGATTAGGGTATCACCAATTAAGGATTAAGGAAGGAGATATTCCTAAAAATGCCTTTCGAACTCGGTTTGGGAATTACGAGTTTGTTGTAGTACTTTTTGGATTGACCAATGCACCAACAATATTCATGAGCCTCATGAATGGTGTATTCCAGAAATACTTAGACCACTTTATGCAAGTCTTTCTAGATGATATCCTCATCTACTCCAAGAACGAAAGAGAGCATGAGGAACACTTACGAGTAGTCTTGTCCTGCCTTAGAGAGAACAAATTGTATGGGAATTTTTCGAAGTGTTCCTTCTTTGAGAAGGAAATTCACTATTTAGGTCATATCATTTCCGGTGAAGGAATCTCTGTGGAACCAGAAAAGATAAAGGCCGTTATGGAATGGCCAGTGCCAAAAAATGTTCATGAGGTAAGAAGCTTCATGGGGCTAGTGGGTTATTATTGGAGATTTGTGGAAGGGTTCTCTAAAATCGTGAAACCCATCACCACTTTGCAGCGCAAGGGGTTTAGATATGAATAGACAGAAGAATGTGATAGTTCATTCATCAAGCTTAAAAGATTACTAACTAGTGTGCCATTTCTACAAGTGTCAGATATGGAAATGGACTTCACAGTCTGCACGGATGCCTCAAAGCAAGGGTTGGGGGCCGTGCTAATGCAGGATGGAGGAATGATAGCATATGCGTCAAGGAATTTAAAGAAAAATGAGGATTTTTACGCTACTCATAATTTGGAATTGGCAGCCATAATGCTATCTCTAAAACTTTGGAGGCACTATCTAGTGGGGCAAAACTTTGAGCTCAAAACAGGCCATCAAAGTTTAAAACATATCTTCACCCAAAGGGATCTGAATGCCAGGGAAAGGCGATGGAGTGAGTTTATGAGTGAGTATGATTTTGGTATTTCATACATCAAGGGAAAGGAAAATGTGGTCACAGATGCCTTGAGTAGGAGACCATGTGTCTTCTCCTTGGTACTCTTAAAAGTTAATCTGAGGGAACGTGTGTTGATGCAACTCCATGGAGATAGTTGATATTTAAAGGTTACTTTAAACCTCCAGAGTGGGAGGCAATTAGATCCAAAGTATGAAGGATATAGTTTGGAAGCAGACGGACTATTAAGATATCGAGGAAGGATGTACATCCCCGAAGGTGGGGATATTCGAAGCATCATACTGAAGGAATCCCATAGAGCACTTTATTGTGCGCATCTAGGTGTGAAGAAAATGTACGCATACATGAGGAAGCTTTTCTTCTAGGTAGGCATGAAGCCCAATGCAGTCCATTTTGTCACCAAGTGCCTAGAGTGTCAACAAGTGAAATCCGACCACCATCACCCGACATGCCTCCTACAAGCACATGATGTTCCTATGTCCAAGTGGGAAGTCATTTCCATGGATTTTGTTATGGGGTTGCCGCTCACATCTCATAGACACAATGCCATCCTTGTGATAGTTGATAATTTGACCAAGAGTGCTCATTTTATTCTGGTTAGAGACACTTACGATGTCACTAACGTGGCATGCGTGTTTGTAAGTGAGGTCATCCGTTTGCATGGGATACCCAAGAAGATCATTTCAAATAGGGAATCCATATTCACTTCTAGGTTTTGGACAAGTTTGCAGTCAGCGTTGGGGACTCAGTTGAAATTAAGCACAACTTATCATCCAGAAACTAATGGGAAAAGTGAGAGATTAAATCAGGTTATGGAATACATGCTTAGGATGTATGTTATGGATAATCAAACCCATTGGGAGAAGTACCTACCTTTGGTAGAGTTCGACTACAATAACAGTTTTCATAGCTCCATTAGAATGCCACCCTACGAATCTCTGTATGGAAGGCCATGCAGAACACCGTTGAGTTGGGAGAGGTTAGAAGACCAAGTAATAGTTGGGCCATAACTGATTCAAGAGTTGGAGGAATAGGTGATTCAGATTAGGTAGAGACTAAAGGAAGCGCAGGATAGGTAGAAAAGTTATGCGGATGCACACAGGACTGACCGAAGTTATAAAGTGGGATATCAGGTTTTCATTTGTATCAGGCCTAATAAGAGTACCATACGGTTTAGGAAGGGGACAAAGTTGTCACCTCGATTTATAGGACCATTCAGAATCCAAGAGAAAATTGGACCTGTTGCCTATCGTCTCGTACTGCCACCCCACTTGCATAAAACTCATAATGTTTTCCATGTATCTGTAATACTTCATTATGTTGCTGACGAATCACATAAAATAAATTGGAAGGAATTGCAGGTATCGAACGTGGGAACCCTCACGGTAGAACCATTACACATATTGGACCATAGAGTCTGACAGCCCAGGAACCATCTAGTAGACCAAGTTAAGGTCCAATGGGACAAGTATAGTCCAGGATCTACTACTTGGGAAGATGCTGATACGTTACGACGAGATTATCCATCACTTTTTTTACCACCTCAATAATATGTTCTCAAAGGTTGAGTGTATGTAACACCACCTTTTGACATAGACAACTAGGATTACCTGAGGCCTAATCACCTTTATTTTCTATTCATAGTGAAACTATTAATGATAAACTTGAACTCTTAAGATGTATAAACATGTATGAATGTTTAAATGTTATTTGAATGATGATGGATATGATGTGATCTACTATGTGAATGTAAATTCTATGAATGTTTAAATGTTATTGATGATGATGGATATGATGCGATCTACTATGTGAATGCAAATTCTATGAATGTTTAAATGTTATTGATGATGATGGATATCATGTGATATATTGTGTGAATGTGAATCCTATGAAGGTTTAAATGTTATTCAAATGATGTTGGATATGATGCAATCTATTATGTAAATGATAATTCTATGAACGGGTAATGTTAAATGAATTATGGGGATATTATGAGATCTATTTATAACTTGAAAACTTTGATGTTAAAGTTGTTGGTACGTGGATACCGAATTTAAATTATGGTTGTATGCAATTACATGATGATAATGCATAGATATGTATGAGTTTGTGTTATAGACTAATCTGGAGGTCATTGGGCTATGGAATATCCAAGGGATAATGATAATGAAAGTGGATATCATGACCACTGACCAAGAAGTAATATGGTATGAATCTTCATATGTGAGATTATATTGGTTTGAATTCATTGCTATGATATGTGGACCACTGCAGGATTTCAGGTGTTGAGACTACCTAAAACTGAATAAACGATGAAAAAAATCCCAGAAACACGTCGCCATTGTACATTCCATTGTAGGGTGTGGACCCTAGTCCTGTTAGGAGGGGTGGACGCATTTCCCACTATGTATCTTCCGAAACCTGGAGTCATGGGAGGACGAGGTTAGCTCACACTCCCCTAGACGTGTGATGATGACTGTCAATTGCCTATTAGGGAAGCTTGGTCAAGATAGTGACACTTCCGCTTATGGGTTCTATTTGGAGTTAGGTCAATATAGTTGACACTCCAAGATAGTCCAGCAGAGGAAGGATAGGAATGGAAGATGGAAGTAAGTTAGGGGGGAAGGATGACTAGAAATAGTTGAGAGTGTATGGAGATTCATCTTATGGTGGAATTTATTGTTTTTCCTTCTGAAAAGAAAATGTGTATATATGAATATTCATAATTACATAACTAAACCACAATTGTCTAAATAAAATTGTTGAGCTAGATTATTGTAATTAAGGGAATTCACAAACACTTCATTGGTTTATTATCTTTTATAAAATGAATAGTCTTGTTGATTGGATTGGATGCATACATAAATTACTATAGGGGTGATAGTTATTGTTATTAGTACATGCATGAGACTTGTATATACTAGCTACACATGCATTTCTTGTACATGTACACTAGTATGTATGAGTTTTCTTGGCTTTATTTCTAATAATGTTGGTTATTGTATATGAATGTGTGAACCATGTGTCTTTTCCTTTGTATCATAAAATACTTTAACTTCAGGACAAAGTTTCCTGAAGGGTGAGTGTATGTAACAACCCTAAGTAATTAATCAATTGTCATGATTTAAATAATTGTTTAATGTATATTAGTTAATTAATTAATTAACTAATTGTCCTAATTTAATATTTGTTTAATGTATATTAGTTTAATTAATTGATTGATTAATTTTATGATTAAATATTTGGTTAATGAATTTGAGTTTAATAAATTATTAATTTATTAAATGGAGACTTAATGTATTGGATAATGGAACCATTAAAGAGAAAGGGGATAAGGTATATGACACTTAATGGATAGATAAGGTGGGTGATACTTAATGAAGGCATAAGGCGATGAATGAGAGATGGGGAAAGGAGGATAAGAGAAGGGAAAAACACGGGAGAAGGGACTTTTTTGGGGGGGAGAGCATCAATTTTCATAGGAGAGGATTGTATTGTTGGTTTGGGGCTGGAGTAGCTTGCTAAAGGATGGTACTACTAGTTTTTTCTTGAGGAACTTGTTGGAGTTTGGTGGACTGAGACAGGGGGCACCTGTTGCTGGCATTTTTTGGCTCAGGGGCCAGGAATCCTAGAGAAAGGGAGATGGAGAGGCTCTGTTCCTAGCTGGATCGGAGGAAAAGATTCAGTTTTGGGTAGATTAGCTTGGGCAGAGTTTCATCTTCATCTTGGACATACATAGTTGGGGAAATAACATCACTTGAGAGGTATTTATGTTCATTATTATGGTATGTTCATTATCGTTATGATGGTTCATTATTTTACTATGTTGTGTATGTTATTCAATATGTTATTTATATCATGCTACTCATTTTGAATTTTTCTGAACCATGAACTATTATTTTGTTGAATATAGAACCGTAAAGAAATTATGATAGAAATTTTATGTTTAAATTTATGAAATTTTAGGTTCTGTTAGATAGGACCCTGCATGTGACAGGGATGCTACCACACCTCTCCCTTAATATTTGTTTTTATTTTCTATGAAAGGCCCCTTTACTCCTTATGCGATTAGGATTAGCAAGCATCCTCAAGCCTGCATCCATTGACAAAAATAGTGTCAAAAATACATATACATAAATCATACTAAATTACATAATACATCATATGTGCATAATAATGAAATACTCAAACAATACAATCCACTCTCTAACTCAATATGGAGTCCAAGGAAGCCCTTTGATGCCACTGACATCCATAACTTGTCATGTGTCCTGCACACTCATGACGACTTGTCAAAAGCACCTGGCAACATATATATACGTCAATATAATCAATCAACTATAAAACCTCAACATCATTATATATAACCCATAATATGAATGAAATCACACTGTTCCATACCTGAATCACTTGCAAGGAAGTGTCCTCAAAGAATAAGTGAGTAATAGTATGCTCTGTAGAGAGGGATGTTACAAAAACATAGCCATTGTAAACCATTTCATATTGAACAAATAACTACATGGTATACATTCTCTATCTACATCAGTAATAAGGCTACATATCAAAGACATTATGGGGATGATCCCTCCTTGGATACACATGTGGGGTTAATCTCTCCTTGTACAATTCATCTCCTCTCTGCACTATTTTTAGTGGCAGGAGGTTTCTATCCAATGCAAATGTTAGACGGTTCCTCCTATGCACACTCTTTGTACTTGTATGGGGGGTCGATCTAATAAAAATATCAGTGGGTTGATCCTCTGTGCACTATCCTTACTAGAAGGTGGGGTAGAACAATGCATTCATTAATAGGTTTTGGAGTGGGTTTATTTGGTCGGGGGTTTGGCACCATAATTTGTTTTTTATGTTTGAATTTTGTTTATTTATTTATTTTTATTTTATATTTGTCTTATTTTTTTTCTTATTTTTTATGTGTTTGTAATATAATTTATATTTAATTTCACAAATATTATGTGTTATATAGTTATATATATGCCCCTTAACCCCTCTAACTCCCTATCCATTAAATCCCATAACCACTCAGTCCCTAACTCCTATCCAGTGACCCTAAACTATGTCCACCAAAACATAGTTTTTGTGTTAAACCTTGTAATGGTTTTTGTATGACACTTGCATCTCAAAGATTCCAATTAGGGCGTGAGTAGTGGTTTTGGAGGATTCACATGGTTCCTATTGTGTATGAGGGTGAAGGGTTAGAAAGTTACTAATTTTATTCAGTGGAGAATTAAAAAGTGGTGGTAGATTAACAATATTTACTGATAGTTAAAATTATTCAGCACATGCTCAAAATGGGTTAGGAGGTTATAGGTTGGTGGGTTATGAGAGAAATAAATATCAACGAATTCTAACCAACCAAATATACATACAAGGATATGGCATAAGACTTAACAACACATAATCAACCCATATAATAAAATACTTTAAAGATAATAAATCATAGAAAATATATAATCACATACCTTGACCTACATTTTAACAATTCAAATATCATTGATATTCTTCTTCATCCAACTTCAAATATGTATCATCCGACTCAGATTCTGGTTCGAAAAGAACATTGAAAGGTTTGGTCATAGAAACATCATCATCGATTTCATTCTTGATAATTTCATCATCGATATGATCATCCAAAACATTGCCATCTACTTCTAGCTCAACTTATTTATCTTCTTCGTCTAACATAGCTACTTGGTCCTCTTCATCATATTATTTTTAAATATCATCTTCTTATGATACAATATGATTTATATGCCTTCCCCTTGGATCATATCTAACAAAATATGACCATCCCTCTTTACTTGGAACATACAAGTAAAACAACCGCTCACATTGGCTTGGAAGAACATAACTCTTAGTACCCAGCTCGACCATCCCTATATTAACCATGGTAAATCCATTATCATACTCAATAACATTCCTTTTAGGATCACGTTCATTCATCCATAACATGTACCATCTGAACTTGAATAGGACTAGCTTAAAGGATCTAAGGTCACATTCAAGTATATCATTCGAATACCCATAGTATATATTTTCAGATACCTCAAGATGCCTGTTACTTCTATAGGAAACATTAGTTACCTAAATAGTACAGTTATTCTACAATCAACATTTTTTTCTTGTCATCCAACTTTTTGATGCAAAATTTACATCCATCGTACCACATAGCCTTGTGGTGTTTCGACTATAGTATTTCCAACATGTAAAATATGCATTGTCAATTAATTAACATGTTTATAATTAGTAAATATTTTAATAAAAAAAAACATATACATTAATATACTTGAAAATAAGTTAAACTTGTGGGAGAATATAATTTTTTTTTATCATTTAAACCATATGCTAAATCAATTTTCATCTGTGTAAGAATGGTATATTGATTGCGATGAGACTATTAAAACAATATAGCCACCCATTCCCATGTTAACCTACCATAACATTGTATATGTCGTTCTATTCATACCTTCATCCAATCAATATTGTTTGTGATATATAAATGTAGTGCATCCCACTCTTGACCATCTATATGAAAAAATAACAATTCATCAATAATTAGGTACCATGGAAAATCTTAATAATTGATGGAAGAATAAAAATTAAATAGGTATGATATAGACAAAAATGAATAAACAAAAGTATTGTACATCTCTTCGATCTAATTACCTTTCACTTTACTCATTCTACCTTTCCCCAATAATACCTCCACTTTGAATTTATTGATGGCGTTGACATCTCAAATGAGAGGCACATTCATATCTGGTGCTAATTTAGGAAGATACTAACTAATATACACCAAGGATTGATATCCCATATATCCCTCCACCGTAGAACCCTCAGGAAGTGATCTTTGTCTAAAAAAGGCCTTCAATGATTTCAACTACCTCTCCACCATCCACATTGACATTGTGTGTATAGGTCCAAACATTTCAATCTCTTAAACTTGGTGTATCATGTAGTGTTCTTATGCATTGAAAAATATTGGAGTTAGGTACTTTTGCATTTCACACACCAGACGAAGTAGATCTCTCCTACAATAATTTATATATTCTTTATGGAATTCTTTACATGACAGCCACCTACTCATGATGCAAGAAAATCATGGGTTTAAGTATATACATTGCAAGTAAAACACATGTCAACAATTTATGCAACAAATATTTTGCATACAAATAATTACTTACCTCGTGTGTTTTCCAAGATCATGTATGACTTGATTTATGTTGTTTTCAAAGTTATTTGGAAAGGATAGAAGTAGAACATACTGTAACAAAAAATGAATCATTATAAAAATAAGAGGTAGAACATATAGTAACAAAAAATTAAACAAAAAAATACCAAAAATATGTATACTAATATAGAAATGTAACAAACAGATACCAAAAAGATGTATACCAATATAAAAATATAACAAAATATTTACCTTAATGAAGGTATTCCAGTCATGAGTTTTTACCCCACTAAATTCACCTTTCTTCATTAAGATATTATTTATGTTTGAAGTAAATCCCCTAAGAAATTTTATTTTCCTAATGACCTATTTTACAACATTGCTTTGTTGCAATAACCATAGAAGACTATCTTCATGTCCATCACTATTTTAATGAATCAGATTCTTCATTGCATGATTGGATTCATGTATGTCATTGCTTCCATATAAGACTATCCATAATGTTTCCATTACATTTTTCCCAATATGCATTGTATCAAATGAATGAGCTATTTATAGGTTCTCATAGTAGGAAACCTACTGAGTTGTATAGGGTATATTTTCATTTCTTGTGGAAGGCCATTAATACCTTGACGACATTTATGAAAAATAAATGAGATTACAACAAAAATTGTTAGATACAGTAAAAATAATTCAACACAAATTAAAATTATAAAACATTAATATATATCATACATAGACTAATTGTTTACCTTGATGATTTCTATTATATTCCAACTTCCATAGTTGAGGTGTCATTATGTGTGGTTTTATTCCAGTCTCTTCTTTAAAATTGAAAAGATGGTTTTATGTAGTTCGATACCTATCTTTCATAGGAAGGAAGTGCTTATACTCATCAAACACCCTTTTCCCTAAACTTCTTGAATGACAAGATTTCATCCTAGGACCACATAGTGGACATGCAAATTTACCCTTTATTTGAAGGCTTACAACATACATGCATGATATAGAAAATCTTAGGATAAATTCAATGAGATACATAGGTGCCAAGAGGGGCGAGAAATAGAAAAAAATTGCAGGAAATGGAATTGAAAAAATACAAGGGATTTGTGTAAACTAAAGTGTGAATTAAAATATTGGAGAGAAAACAATAATGAGGGGAACTGATAGAAACATAATTAGAATAGAAAAGGAAATTAAATTAAATAAATTGAAGGATAAGATAGGTAAGCACATTAAAATAAAAAATTGTAAGAAAAATTCATTGAGTAAAATAAAGGAAAGAGGGAAAGTCAGTAGAATGAAAGTTATGTGAGAATGATAATTAGGATATAGAGGATAATAGAAAGAATGGGGAGAATAAAATAAGAAAATAAATTATAAATAATGTAAGGGTAGGGAATAAATTGAAGTGAGAGAATAGATTCGGTTAAAAGACCAAAAGAGATGTGTTAGATTAGGAAGTTGGGAGAAGGAGAAGAACGGAGGTGGATGGAGGAGCGGGTCCTATATCTAAGAGAAAGAGGATGCCTAATGGTCAAGGTGATGTAAGCTAGGATTCCAAGATTGGCTCAACATGTAGTCATCTTCACAGTTAAGATATTAGGATGTTTTTCAATTTCAAGGGCTTCCAGAATGAGATGCGAGGAGTATTGAGGGGTGGGAGTTAGAATTTTAGTTTTGTCAAAGAAGATAAGGTGTTTAGAGTTATGAGAGTGTTCGATAATAGCTAATTTAGAGATTCGATTTTGGCTAGTATCAACTATATGCTCTTTCATCCAGGCTTTAAAGCTTCTACGCATTTTTCTAATGTAAGATTTACCATAGGAGTAAGGAATTTGGTAAACTCCTAAGACTTGCATCGAGTCAGACTTATGTTTAATAGTTCTAAAAAGTTGTTTCAGGGTTTTGCAGGGTTTGAAAACAATTTTAATATTCTTCTTCGCTAAGAGCTTCGAAATATGGTTGGTGGTGCTCTCAATGTAAGGTAGAGAGATGAGAGCGCGAGGAGGGGTTGAGGGAGAGGTCATTTTAGGTTTAGGATTGTTGACTGAGTGAAAAGTGTGGGTGATTTGAGTGAGAGAGTATCCATTGGACAATAGGGTTTTAGTTAGGTGGGCCTTTTCCTTGGTGAATAATTGAGGGGAAGATTTACACATGGTTAGAGTAACCCAGGTTTTCAGGAAAACGAAATTTTGAGCTCGATGATGATGGGAGATGCCATTCAGTTATCTATCAGTGTGAGTCTTCTTTCTATAGACTTGGTTAGTGAGGGAGCCATTGGGTAAACGAGATATGAGGACATCAAGGAACGGAATAAAGTTGTCTTTTTGGGTTTCCATAGTGAATTGGATGTGAGGGGAAAGGTTATTAAGATGATTGAATAAGAGGGTAAGGTTTGGGTGGCCATGAGGCCAAATGAGAAAAGTGTCATCGAAAAATTAAAACTAACATTTAGGTTTGGGATGGAAGCTACTTAAGGCTAAAGATTAAAAATGCACCATGAAAATATTGGCAACCACTGGGGACAAGGATGATCCAATGGTTGTGCCTTCTATTCATTCATAGCAAACCCCTTTGAAGGTAAAGAAGGTCGAGGAGAGGAAAATCTTGATGAGGTCCTTTTTTTTAGGGTCTACCAGGTTGGAGATCAAGGTCTTCCGAGACAGGAATTTCAGTAAAAAGAGAGACCACGTCGAAGATGACCATAAGGTCTTGTTCATCAAGCTGAAAATTCTAGGTTTTGTGGATAAATTCGGTGGAATCTTTGATAAAGGACGGAGAATTTCCCACGAAAATTTGAAGTTTGTTAGCAACAAAGTGAATGGGTGGGGGTTCTTATGGTCCTCACTATGGGTCTAAGGGGAAAATCGTTTTCATGAATTTTTGGTTGGCCATAGATCCTCGAGGTTTGGGGGTTATGAGGAAGGAGACACTTTTGAATAGAGGGGTCCACGGAGGAGGATTTGATGGCTTTGATCACAAGGTTAGTGATGGTGTTAACTGGGATTTTTTTAATATTTTATATGTGGAGGAAGAGAGAAGGTTAAGTAATTTAAAGTTATAGTTGTAGGTATTCATAATGACCGTTGCATTACCTTTGTCAGCTTTGAGGATGAGGATGTTGGGGTTATGACTAAGCTTCTTTAGTTAGGCTAAGTTTGAGTGGTTTAGACCGACAAAGGATTCTTCTGCTTAATTTATTATGCTTCATGAATCGATAAGGTGTGGGTAATGAATTAGATAAAACATATTATGTCTTCCATACGGATGCATTTGGAAGCTAGGGAGAAATTAAATCCCTTCTCCCGAAGTTAGAGGGTAGGATAATCTAAAGTAAAAGAGGATAAGTTGATAACTAGGGTGAGCAAGAGGGTGGGAGAAGATAGTGATTACTATTAACGGTGATAAGGCTCCAAAAAACATTGGACTCTTTATTGGGGGAGGATTCCTTTTTTAATTGAAGGATAGAAGGGTTATGATTTTGATCAATGAAAGGTGGCGAAAAGGCGTCTTTATAAGAATTCGAAATGGTTAAGAGGGAGAGGGAGGGGGAAAGGTAAGGAGGTACGAACGAACGGAGGGGGGAGGTTGCTTCATCTTTTAATTCGTAATGGTCGGGGGTTAGATCTCGAAAGGTGACACGAGTTGGACAGTTAGAAAGGTAAATCAGGGGAAGAAAAAAGATTAGGGTTTCCTAAAGCGACGGTGGGTGAAGGTTTGAGGTGCGATGAAGCATAATGAGGTGAGGCTGTAAAGCGGATTGGGAAATGTGGGACGGATCCTTAGAGGAGAAAGAGGGGAGGGCGTGAGTTGGGTTAGCGTGGGAGAGTGAAGTTGAATAAAGAGAGAGTGAAGTTGTTTTCTCTAAAATATTTTAATTCACAATTTAATTTACACAAAGATTTTATATTTTTTCAATTCCATTTTCTAATTTTTTTTCTATTTCTAGTCCCATCTTGGCACTTATTTATCTCATCGAATTTCTCTTAAGTTTTTACCTTTCATGGTTTACCCCGAACTTATTTTCCCACTTTAATTTACACATATTTAATTTATTAAAAAAATATTTAATTAATTTTAAATCACTCTAATTTCTTTCCCTAATGTAATTATTATTATGCTAAACGCTTCCCACTCTTTGTTGTTACTTACCTCAATGACCATCTTTATAAATTTGTTTCCATCCTTACTATTATTATTTTTCCACTCATTTTTCCACCTAATTGAATATTCTTTCTCATAGTAATTTATTAATATTTTTTCCTCGTTTAATGTCTATCTTTCATTATTTAATTTATTTTTTCTCTTTCCTACAATGATCACTTTCTCTGTTAATTTATAAATAGGAAACTGAGGGCTCTCTTCCACCTTATGAGATTTTGTGTCCTTCAGGATGGGTGGAGTGTCCACTTGAACTGTTGGACATTTTTAAACCTCATACACCATCTACATCCAAAAACACTCTCCAACATCATGACTACAACATGACTAACTATGGAAATCTACACAATGAGAAAGCATGATATTTTCAAAAAATTATATACTATTAAAGTAAAGTGGCATATTACATACCACAAAAATCTGTTAGCCCTATCACATCATGATTTGTCCATGTAATTATTCGATGGAATTGAAATTTATTTTTCCCTATTGGTGTAGATATGTTGTACATGGTGATGTCATCCCACAACTTTAGTAGCCCATTGATAAGAGGCTCAATATATACATGCATATATTTAAGTTGGTACTTACCTATTTGATTAAGAATACACATCATTACTACTTTGTATATATGTATATATATAAAATTATGTAATAAACAAGACAAATGAAATGTTACATTCAAAAAATTAATGTAAGCAATGTTAAGAACCAAATATCAAAATAGCATAAAATCCTCAGAATAAGTACTCAATGCCTTGACAAAGAGAGAAATTTAGATAATAATCCTCTTTGATAGGGCAACCTCTTTATACATCATATGGA
>SNQJ01S0086343.1:0-17858 GCA_010110895.2 Picea sitchensis | reverse complement strand
CAACACCTTTTAAGGAACATAGTACTTTAGTGATAATTTATTATCCTTATTATCTTGTTTGAGGGACATCTATTTGTATGGTTTTAGTCTTAAAAATACCCAATCCCCTATTTCAAAACTTCTTTCACTACGATGTTGATCTTCTTGTTGTTTCATGCGATTTTGTGCCATTGTAAGGTTGTCCTTTAAGAGTTGGAGAACTTATTTTTGATGCTCGATGTGATATTCCACTGCTTGAACATTATATTCTTCTTTTAGAGAAGAAGTGATGGATGGTGGGTGATATCCATAAAGCGCCATAAATGGTTTCATTTTTTTTGTAGTATGAAAGGAAGTGTTATACCACCATTCTTCCAAGGGTAACCACTTGAACCATTGTGTTTGTTTATCAGAGGAAAAGAAACGAAGGTATCCTTCCATACATTTTTTCACTATCTCAGTTTGTCCATCGGATTGAGGATGATAAGATGAGCTATGATCCAATTGAGTACCCAAACAAGAAAAACATTATGTCCAAAAATGTCCAGTGAAGATAGGATCTTTGTCACTTACAATAATCTTTGGGCTTCCATGTAGCTTTTGAAATGTCTCCATGAATGCAGTAGCAAATGTACTGGCTTTGAAAGGATGAGAAAGTGCACAAAAGTGTATGTACTTGGTAATTAAATAAAAAATCACTATGATGACACACGTTCCTTCATACTTTGGTAACCTTGCGATGAAATCCATGGAAACCTCCTCCCAACGCTGATTTGGAATGGATAATTGTTGTAAAAGACCCAGGGTCTTAATTGTTTCCACCTTTTTTTGTTGGAAAAACAAACATTTTTCCACAAGCCTTTGAACAACATTTTTAAGTCCATCCCAAAAAAAATTCTCTTGACCGTGTGATAGGTTTTCAAAAATATTGAGTGCCCTCCTATCAGAGAGGTGTGCAATTCCAAAAGTACCTTTTGTTTGAGTTGGGAGTTCTTACATAAATATAAGCGATCTTTTTACCATAGTGAATCATTTTTTAATGTAAATGTATCAGATGCACTAGAATCCTGCTACAACCTTTTAATGAGAGTCCACACTTCTTCAACATTCTTCCATTCATCCCTTCCTTCTGTAATCCAATTAGGTTGGATGATATAGATAACAAAGAGAAATGCCTCAACATATTCATCCTTTATTGAGAGTGGTCTTCCACAACATTTTGATTCCCCTTTTTGTAGATGATTTCAAAGTCATAACCCAACATCTTGGTCACCCATTTTTGTTTCTCTTTTGAGGATAGTCTTTGTTCCAAGAAGTATTTAAGACTGTCATGATATGATGATACCCTTAATTGAGATCCAACTTCTTGAAGTAGATTGTTCCATGTATTTCATATAGCAATTCATCAATGACAGGAATGGGAAACTTATATTTAATGGTGATATTGTTGAGCTCTCTATAATATGGACACATATTCCATGAGACCTCTTTATTGAGTACCATTACCACTAGTTCAAAGTAAGAACTTTGGCTAGGTATAATAATTCTAGCATCTAATATTTCTTCAACCATATGATCAATTTCACTCTTCTGTGCATAAGGGTATCTGTAAGGTCTGATGTTAGGAGGAGCACTCCTAGGAATTAAATGAATATCATGCTCATGATCACAAGTGGGTGGAAGACCTCTGGGAATATCTTCAAATACTTTGGAAGGATTATCAATGACCCCTTGGATATCTAGAGGAATAGATGGCTCTGATGTTTGAACATCTAGTGAGCATAGTTGTACAATTACACCATGATTCCCCTTTTTCAATAATTTTGTCATGCAATTAGAGCTTACCACCTTACTCGATTTCCCTATGATACCCTTTAACTCAAATTACTTTCCTTCCAATGAAAAATTCATGAAAAGTTCTTGAAAATAAAAATCCACTATTCCCAATGATTGTAACCATTGGACCCCTAGTATGAAATCAACACCACCCATGGGTATAATAATCATTCGACTATTCATTACATATTCCCCCATAGTAAGATTTATCTTATGTTATTTTCCTAAGAAATTGATAGTTCCTCCATTTGTAATCATTACTTTAAACTCTAGCATTGGATATATAAAGCAATTGAAAGATTTGGCTAATTTGCAGTCAATGAAATTATGAGTACTACCAAAATCAATTAGCACTATTAGCTTTTTCATTTTGATATATCCTTCGATCTTGAGGGTTTGAGGAGTTCTAATTCCAACCAATGCATGACATGATATGGTGGGAGTCATCTCTTCATAAGAAATCTCTTCTACATCTTCATCTTGAGATGGTTCTTGTTCTTTTTCTTGTTCTCCTTCCTCTTCACAATCTATGTAGAAAAATTTATTCTCACCATGCTTATGTACCTTACTGTACTTGCTATCACAATTAAAGAATAAACCTTTTTATTTTATTTCCTTCAATTGTTGAGGTGTTCACCTTGTAGGTTGAGGTGGTTTAGAAGAAGAAACATTATTCTCTTGATAGATGTTAAGCGTGGTCCTTCTAGTAGCCATAGCCATATTTTTACTTTCAACATTTATCACCACCTTGAATGCATTCTCAAATGATTTGGGTTACCAAAGGAAAACCTCATGTTGAATGTTATACTTTAAAGTTCTTATGAAGAAAACAATTAGGTGCTCATCTGGAATATATGTTACCCTTATATTCAATCTTTGGAACTTCTTAATGTGCTCCGCAACGAAACCCTTTTTATTGATATTTATCAATTGGATGAAGATGGTATTCCTCCTCATATCCTCATAGTGCGCTATCATTTCTTCCATGAAAATTTTCCAAGTGACAAGTGATTTGCGAGAACAAAGCCATTGATACCACATAAATTGATTAGGTTCTAAATATAAATATGCAATTCGTACCTTTTATGTTTGAGGAACATCATGTAGATCAAACNTATCACCACCTTGAATGCATTCTCAAATGATTTGGGTTACCAAAGGAAAACCTCATGTTGAATGTTATACTTTAAAGTTCTTATGAAGAAAACAATTAGGTGCTCATCTGGAATATATGTTACCCTTATATTCAATCTTTGGAACTTCTTAATGTGCTCCGCAACGAAACCCTTTTTATTGATATTTATCAATTGGATGAAGATGGTATTCCTCCTCATATCCTCATAGTGCGCTATCATTTCTTCCATGAAAATTTTCCAAGTGACAAGTGATTTGCGAGAACAAAGCCATTGATACCACATAAATTGATTAGGTTCTAAATATAAATATGCAATTCGTACCTTTTATGTTTGAGGAACATCATGTAGATCAAACAGCTTCTCCATCTGGAGTATCCATGTGATTGGATCCTTACCATAAAAATTTCTCATATTGATCTTAGGAAAGTGGTTGGTATTCAACTAAAAGTTGTAGTTTCTCAAGTCTTGGTTCATCTTCCTTGTTTCCTCATCATGAATTTCATGGGATAAATTGTCACTTTCAGGTGGCCTCTCTAATGGAAACTTTTTCAACCCTTCCATGATCTTATATTTTAAACCATCCATCTTAGTATCCATCATCACTTCCATGTTAGCTTCAATTGAATCGATCATACTTTGTAGTTCATATTTTGTTACTTCCTTCTTTTGTAAATCATCTAAGTCCTTGTGCATTTCTTCACCTTCATCAAGAATCCAAGTAGGAATTTCTGAGGCATTATTTGGTTTATAAGTTCCATTTTTTGGTGTAATTGTTGCCAAGTATCACTACAAGGTAGGAATTCATAATTGTCTTAGGCAGAGGTCCTCACAGAAAAGGGAGTTTCATGTGCTATAGTTCTTTGATATACACACAGTGTTCAACAATAGTACTTGTCCCAATATCTCAGGTCACTAACTATGGATGCTTGACCATTCCCTTAATTGTACTATCCAAATACCCAAGTACTAGAGAGTAATATCTCCGAGTGTTTTTCTCGATGTATCATAGAAACAAGACAACCAAATGGTTTACTCTGTTGGTGTCAGGATTCTAGGGGGTCTGCTAATATACGTCAGGTAAATGGGATCTCAAATCTGTAGTAGTGTTTTCTAATGAACAACCGTTTGAAATGGGCCTTTCAATATACTCTAGGTACGTGGAAGAACCATACAGTCCCTCAGTACATGGAAGAACCATACAGTCCCATGCTATGTGGAAGAACCATACAGAACCATACGTGGAAGAACCATACAGTCCCTAATCGTATATCTTGACGATATATTAATTTTCAGCAAGACAGAAGCAGAACACTTAAAGAATTTAGCTGCAGTGATGAGGAGATTACAGCAAGAAAAATTGTTGATAAATATAAAGCAATCATCATTTATGAGGAAAGAACTCATTTATTTGGGTTTTGTTATCTCTGCAAATGAGTTGAAGATGGATCCAGAAAAGGTAAATGCGATTAAGAATTGGCCATCGCTGAAAAATGTGTTTGAAGTTCGAAGATTCCATGGTTTGGAAAGTTTCTATAGGAAATTCATCCGAAACTTCAGTGGAATTAGCTCACCAATGATGGATACAGTGAAGAAAAGACACAAATCTTTTCACTAGACAAAAGAAGCAGAGAAGAGTTTCAATCTGTTGAAGAAGAAGATCATAGAGCAACCAATTCTGGTTTTTCTGGATTTTATAAAAACATTCTAGGTCAAGTGTGATGCGAGTGGATTTGCAATTGGAGTGGTCTTAAGCCAAGACGACAGGCTAGTCGCATATTTCAGTGAAAAACTGAATGAAGAAAAAATTAAGTACTCCACATATGACAAGGAATTCTATGCAATCATACAAGCGCTGAAGTAATGGAGACACTATTTGGTTCCCAAGGAGTTTGTTTTGTACAACAATAATCACGCTTTGCAATTCGTGACTCAACAGGAGAAGTTGAACAAAAAACATGTTAAATGGGTTGAATTCATGCAGAATTTTACTTTTGTAACTAAGCATATTTCTGGAGCTGCTAACAAAGTTGTTGATGCTTTGAGCAGTAAATGTTTACTTATGCATGAATTTAGAGTCAAGACTTTGGGTTTTGATAACCTCAAAGAAATGTACAGGGATGACCCAAATTTTAAAGAAGCATATGTGGCATATGAGAATCCAATTCTCAGAGACAGAAACCAATGGACTAAGTATATGATCCAAGATGGATAATTATTCAGGGGCAATCAACTGTGTATTCCGAAATGCTCCATGAGGGAGAACCTGTTGAAGGAAAAACACAGTGGAGGATTGGTCGGACACTTCGTTCATGACAAGACATTCTCAAAGTTGAATAGCTCATATTATTAGCCAGGGATGAGGACAGATGTTAATAAATTTGTGGATAGGTGCAGAATTTGTCAGCACACGAAAGGGAAAAGACAGAATGCAGGGTTATGCCAGCCATTACCCATACCAAAAAGGTCGTGGGATGCAGTGAGCATGGATTTCATATTGGGACTACCAAGAATTCAAAGAGGACATGATTCGATCTTTGTGGTAGTCGACAGATTTTCAAAGACGGTACATTTCATACCATGCCAGAAAACCAGCGACACAACTCATATTGTGAACCTATTTTTCAAGGAAGTCATCAGACTTTACAGCTTTACAAGGAGTATCATTTCTTATCAAGATACCAAGTTTGTAGGACATTTCTGGAGGACCTTATGGAAGAAGCTGGGGACAAACTTGTCTTTTAGCTACGTATCATCCTAAGATGGATGGACAGATAGAGGTCGTGAACAGGATCTTGGAATATTTGTTGAGGATCTTAGTGACCGAACACCACAGTCAATGGGATCACATTCTGCCATAGCTGGAATTTGCTTACAATGATTCACTCAACAGAAGCACAGGGAAAGTCCATTCCAAATTGTATATGGAATGTAGCCAAGGGGAGTTTCTGAATTGAAAGATTTGGGACAAAATGAATTCAGAAGTGCTAGTGCAGAGAATTTTGCAGAAGCAACGAAGGAGCTTCACAGCCGAATTAAAGAGCGATTGCAGAATTCAAATCAAGAATACAAGTGTAGAGCAGATCAACATAGGCGAGAACTTCAATTTGAAGTTGGTGATTTGATTCTTGCACATCTGAGGAAGGAAAGGTTCCCAAGGGGAACATATAACAAACTAAATATGAAAAAGATTGGACCATGCAAGGTCATAAAGAAATTTGGGGCAAACACATACGAGATTGGATTACCCGATGGGGTATGAATTTCACCGATATTCAATGTTGCAGATTTGTACCCTTATAGAGCTGAAGAAGCAGTAGAAGAGGAGGAATAGAAAGAAGTTCAATGGACAAACCAAATGCCTGTAGCTAAAAATCCATAGATGGAAAGCATAATTGACAAGAGGATTAGAAAAAAGACTAGGAGAAAAGAGTATTTTGAATACTTGGTCAAGTGGAAAGGACATCCAATTGAAGATGCCAGTTGGGAAGATGAAGAAGAAATTTAGAAGCATGGACAGATCATGCAAGAGCTCATGAACAGGAGTTCATGAAATTTTTCAAGTGAGGGAGTATGATGCAGGAGCATCGTAAGCATCTAGCCAAGTGAGCATGAAGGTGGAAGATAGCTGGGAAAAGCGCAGCACACATTTTGCACATTTTGAAATATTTTTTTGAAATATCAAGAAGTGGATATTAATGTAGTAGCTAGAAGTGTACTTGCATTTATATCTGGTTGTTGTAAACAGATCATGAGGAATTTTCTCTCATTTGTCAATGTAAAATCCATTTAATCCCAGTTAATGAAAGTAGGTAGATTTGAATTCATAGATTAGACAGTTAGAGAGTAGGAGGGAAAATGGATATAGACACCCTCACCTTTGTATCATAGTAGTAGTTGCATCATTAAGCACATTAGCATAGGATAGAAGAAGAGAGTTGTAGCAGAGAGTTGAAAAGGAGAATCCATGTACAGGAGCTTTGAATTAATACATGAAGCTTTGAATCATATTTCATGGTGTTATGATTTTTTATGTTTAAACATGGTGAATGGTATGTTTATGGTTGTTTTATTCTCTCTATTATGCATTTTCTTTAATGTTGTGTATGTATGATTTCATGTTCAATGTTTGAAATCTGAGAGAGAAAGAGAATGAGTTTCAATTGTTTCTCTTCCTGAGTGAGAGAAGTTCCTGCAAGGAGTGCAGTGAAACGTCTGCAAGGTGTGCGTTGACAAGGGTTCTGATTTTTATCTCAGAAAGCTCAGGAGAGATATTGTTGTTCTCATTCCAGCATAAGTGCAGGTGAAGCACAAAAATCCATGTAAGGTGTGCACAGGCTAGTCGAGGCCTTAAACTTATCAACTAAGGTTGAAAGGTTGAGGATCTTAGTGACTGAACACCACAGTCAGTGGGATCACATTTTGCCACAGGCGGAATTTGCTTACAATGATTCACTCAACAAAATCACAGGGAAGAGTCCATTCCAAATTGTATATGGAATGAAGCCAAGGGGAGCTTCTAAATTGAAAGAGTCAGGACAAAATGAATTCAGAAGTGCTAGTGTAGAGAATTTTGCAGAAGCAATAAAAGAGCTTCACAGCCGAATTAAAGAGTGATTGCAGAATTCAAATCAAGAATACAAGCGCAGAGCAGATCAAAACAGGCGATAAATTCAATTTGAAGTTGGTGATTTGATTCTTTCACATATGAGGAAGGAAAGGTTCCCAAGGGGAACATATAACAAACTAAAGATGAAAAAGATTAGATCATGCAAGGTCATAAGGAAATTTGGGGCAAACGCATATGAGATTAGATTACCAAATGGGGTTGAAATTTCACAGATATTCAATGTTGCGGATTTGTACCCTTACAGAGCTGAAGAAGAAGTAGCAGAGGAGGAACAGAAAGAAGTTCAATTGAAAAACCAAATTCCTGTAGTTGAAAATCCACAAATGGAAAGCATAATTGACAAGAGGATTAGAAAAAAGACTAGGAGAAAAGAGTATTTTGAATACTTGGTCAAGTGGAAAGGACATCCAGTTGAAGATGCCAGTTGGGAAGATGAAGCAGAAATTTTGAAGCATGGACAGACCTTGCAAGAGCTCATGAACAGGAGTTCATGAAATTTTTCAAGTGAGGGAGTATGATGCAGGAGCATTATAAGAAGCCAACCAAGTGAGCATGAAGGCGAAAGATAGTTGGGAAAAGCATAACACGCGTTTTGCACATTTTGAAATAGTTTTTTGAAAGATTAAGAAGCAGATATTAATGTAGTAGATAAAAGTGTACTTGCATTTATATCTGGCTGTTGTAAACAGATCATGAGCGATTTTCTCTCATATGTCAATGTAAAAGGAATTTAAGCCCAGTTAATAAAAGTAGGTAGATTTGAATTCATAGATTAGACAACTAGAGAGTAGGAGAGAAAATGTATATAGACACCCTCACCTTTGTATCATAGTAGTAGTTGCATCATTAAGCACATTAGCACAGGATAGAATAAGAGAGTTGTAGTAGAGAGTTGAAAAGGAGAATCCATGTACAGGAGCTTTGAATTAATATATGAAGCTTTGAATCAGATTTCATGGTGTTATGATGTTTTCTATTTATACATGGTGAATGGTATGCTTATCGTTGTTTTATTCTCTTTGTTATGCATTTTCTTTAATGTTGTGTATGTATGATTTCATGTTGAATGTTTGAAGTCTGAGAGAGAAAGAGAATGAGTTTCAATTGTTTCTCTTCCTGAGTGAGAGAAGTTCCTGCAAGGAGTGCAGTGAAACATCTGCAAGGTGTGCATTGACAAGGGTTCTGAGTTTTATCTCAGAAAGCTCAAGAGAGATATCGTTGTTCTCATTCCAACAGAAGTGTAGGTGAAGCACAAAAATCCATGCAAGCTGTGCGCAAGCTATTCAAGGCCTTAAACTTATCAACTAAGGTTGAAAGGTAAGGGACTGTTGTCGTAGAAGGTGCATAGATTCGAAGAATCAAATACTTAGAAGTATTTGAAAGATCACCGCAAGGAGTGCATGCAGGAGTCCTTTAGAGACTCAAGTTTGTAAGTGAAAGCTCAGGAGGGTTAGTGCCTTTGAAGTGTTAAGAGGGAGATGGAGAAAAGTTTCTTTGTGGAAGCCAAGTTCCAATGGAAGAACACCGGTTCATTTCGCAAAAGCTATCAAGGAGGAAACGAGCGGTCAAAATTCTACGAGGAGAACTGGCGAAGTCATGAGGACCGTAGGATCGAGAGAAGTTGTAAGGTAGATAGGGGAAGATGAACCCATCACTTTGGAATCAGGAATCAACGTGAGCCATTGATCGTGATAGTGGAGCCGTTAGAATCATTTCATCAAATCGGAGTTTGTAAGTATGAAGTGTAAGCCAAAATCCTCGGTCACTCTAACTCCCGAATTGCAAAGAGAATTGTCTAGGGAAGGATTTCGGGATTTCGATAATTCGGGATTTGGAATACCAGAAATCCTGAGGACAAGGAGCCAGGGGCCTTTGCATTGAAAAACCCCGGAGTCGGGAAATGTGAAATATTGTGAAGTGACATTTTGTCATTTCAGGTTTCGGTGGGTTGAAGAGTTGGAAACTCGACAACAGGAATCGCGATATTGCGAAACCTGAAATCCCGATTTGGAAAAGGTAGTGATCATATTATTGAGGACAGGATGTTTGAGTGATGTTTTGTGTTTGATTACATGTGGCATACTCATAAGGACCTGTGGATACACCGTCGTGTGTGTAAGAGATTCCCCGTGGGGAAAATCAAAGAGTCATTCAGACTTAGGAGGGTATATTTAGAACGATCCTGAGCGGATCTCGGACCGAGGGTCGGGAGTCTGCAACACATGGTAATCCATAAATTGTGCTATGATTTGGAACTTGAAAAGTCACTGCAAATGTGTAATTATTGGAATATGATGAAAAACCTTGTGAGGAATGTGTTTTCTTACTTGATTGATTCAATATCTATTTATTTGACATTGCAGGAATTTCATTTCCAATGAATATTTTCCATCCTATATAATATTATCATTAGGATATGCATCAATAGCTTCATACTCCATTCCAATATCTTTCATAATGGAAGATAATTCTCGATATGTGTGAGGTAAAGTATTTGATGATGGTAGGAGAAATTTACCTAACAATCTACAACACAAAACATAACTAGTTAATGTAAATAATATTAATATTAAATATTGCATCCTCTATTTACACATTAATTAATGACACTAAGAAAAGAGAAACATAAGTACAAATTTTATGTATACGTGACGAATTATATTACATAACTTACGATGTAGGTGAGACAAGTGTATACCAAACCATTCAATACATTCAAGTTCACCAAAACCAATATAGTAGAGATAATATTTGTCCTCGAACCTTCATAAAGGGATTGTTGTCACTTCTCAATTAGAGGTACATCATGAATATCATCAAGTTTGTCATCCATTGGAGAAAATGTGTCCTAGATCATTCTATTTATACCACCATTCTCAATTGTACTATTATCTGTGTCATATTATTCTAGAGGACTAAGTTGATCTTCAATATTCACTCCATCTTCCCTAGTGTGTACAACATGATTTCTACTACTACTACTTGGAACATTCCCAAGATAGCACTTAGGACCCCATGTGATAGAAAATTAAATTGAAACAATTTTAGGGTTTCCATTTCTTCAAACATTTTCAGAACATCCTTCCAACATTTGTAAACATTTTTGTTAAATGGTTGGCATGCATCCTTCAACATTTTGCATTGTGTCAAAATTCAATATTGTTGAAATTATGGAAAGGGAAATAACTTGAGATATCACCCTAGTATACAAAATTTAGGGCTTACAACATATCCACAATATTGTAACTTGTAACATGTAAATGACCAACACCGTGCATGGATTTTTCATGGTATGGTGTGCATTATTTATCATGCCCTGGTTTCATGTGTTTTTATGCATTCTTCCCTTTATTTATTTATTTTCATTTACAAGGAAGTTTTTGGCCTATATGCATGGAAGATGGTTTTGGGTTTGAAAATGAATAAATAAATGTATGACAATATGTAAAATGATAAATAAAAAAAACTCCACAATTTAATCACTCAATTTGGAGGTCATATTAGTCTTGGGCATGCATTTTACACAGAGACGATTTTACCCTCCATTTTATAGAAAGTATTAAATATTGGGTCAATGTAGAAGTCCTATTTCATTTGAAATTGCACTTAGGGTGTTATAGATAGATTTATGATGTTATTATATTCACCCAAAACATTTTATAACTAAATTTGGATCTATATAGAAGCATGGGCATGTATTTCCATTTGGTCACTTTCCACAATTTTGGTCTTCCAGTTTACAAGGCAAATTTTGACTCTTTTACACAAAAACCACATTAATATTTGAAAACAAAAATAAAATTGTGTACACATGTGTAATTTATATAATACACCCTCAAAAACTTGAGTCACTCAAATTGGAGATGTCTTAAGACCTTCACATGCATTTTTGTGAAGTTTGACATGCATTTTGCATGAGGGAAGAAATTGGAGTTTAAAAGCAAAACGTGTATTTCTTATGTTTGAGTGTGAATTTTTAGATATGGAGGCTATAACGAGATTGAATTAGGTTTTTTTGCAACAACAGAAACCCAAATCCTTCCATTATTTTCCAAATGGTTAGCATGAAAAATTAGTAATGGAAACAATGAGGTTTGGATGGGTGGAAAGTTGCAACATACCCATCCTACAGTAAGGAATAAAATGTTTTATGAATTAGGCTTGCATTTTATAGGAAATAGTGTGAATTTTCAGACAAAATACCTTATGTTATGCATAACAAGTAAAAACTACCTTGTAAATGCATGTTAGACTAAGGAAAATGAAAACGCAATGGTGGAATTAGTATGATTATATCAGGGATATATAGGCTTATGAAACATCCATTCCTTCAGATAAATTATGCACGCCCTATGGTGAAAAATGCATGAAAATAGGGAAGATGAAAAAAGTACTCTCAGGGAAGAAGAATGCATGTATTGTGTTAGTAATTGTATGTTGACCTTATGAAATTACATAAAAATAGTGTATTGAGGAAAATTCACACTTTGTAATAGAAAAATGCAACCCTCAAGTTGAAATTTCATGTTGAGGGCATGGGATTGCATATTTGCAGCCCTATGGTGGACTAAACACTAAATGGTTCTTCCTTATACCATATGAATTGTTTTCATAGGGACATGAATTAAAATGTAGTATTCCAGAAATAAAATAGTATGTACAACAAAAAAAATTTAGCATAGAAATGACAAAGAAACAATAATATAACCACTACAATATTAGAATAATACCAAAATAACACGAGAAAGAGTACATTGATTAATGATAACAATGTTCACTTGCCTCTTCAAGGGGGAAACCTCCAACAGAGAAAATATTTATTACAATAATCTCCAAGACAAGATTTATCATACCCTCTACTCCTATTTATACTAAATATATCTATCCAAAAGAACAATCTAGAGGAAGATCCTTCTAGAAGCGAAAGCTTCTATTAGGTCTTCTTACATTTGACTTATTCTTTCTTATTTCTAGGCCTTATTAATATTGTCCTTTATTACATGGAATTATATTATTCTACCTACATGAGGGGTTAGGGAGGTTAGGTCCCTAACATTCCCTCACCCTTGAAGAACAACCTTGTCCTCAAGGCTTTAGATAAGGAAATTGTTGTAGAATGGTGGCCAGTTCCCAGGTGGCATCTTCTCGAGTTGTATCTTTCCATTGAACTAACTCTTCCTTGATGGTGCAATGAGGGATACGAATTTCTCGTTGGGCCAGGACTTCTTGTGGATGCAACCATATGGAACCTTATTCATCCAACTCAGGGAAACTAGTTTGAGTTTGACACTTATTTCCAATCACCTTTTTTAAGCAAGAAACATGAAAAATAAGATGGAGCTTTGACTGTCTGGGTAGAGCTAACTGATAGGCCATCGATCCCACATGCTTAAGTACTATATAAGGACCATAAAATTTGGGCGCAAGTTTATGAAAGTGTTCAACTTTGAGTGAAGTCTGCTTATAAGGTTGTAGTCTAAGAAACACCTCTTCCCCTTCAACAAAATGGAATTCAAAACAACCTTGATTTGCTTGTTGTTTCATGCAATTTGAAAAAATTGTCTTTGAGGGAACAAAGAATAACCTCTCAGACTAAAATATTTTAGTCAACCTCCTGAAGCTTCAAGACCCCTGAAATATATGAGAGAATTGAGGGGGATTTTGGCCATACACAACTTCAAAACGAGTCATGGAAGTAGTTGTATGGTAAAATGTGTTGTACCACCATTCAACTAGGGGTAACCATTGATCCCATCGATTTTTCCTCTTGGATGAAAAACACCACAAATATGTTTCCAAATACTTGTTGGCAACTTCAGTCTGGCCATCCGTATGGGGTTGATATGTAGTGTTGAGATTCAATGGGTTCCCTATAGCTTGAAAAATTCTTGCCAAAACTTTATAGTGAAATTGGGGTCTCTGTCAGAGACAATAAAATTAGGCATTCCATGAATCTTGAATATATTATCCATGAATATTTGAGCCACTATGGTAGCTATGAATGGGTGTTGAAGAGAAAAAAAATGAGCATATTTGGAGAGACTATATATGACAACCATGATGACTGACTTATTGCCCTATTTAGCTAATCCTACAATGTAATCCATAAAAATATCTCACCAAATAATAGGGGAAATCAAAAGAGGTTGGAGTGTGCCCAGAGCTTTGGCAGTTTCTCCCTTGTTTTATTGATAGAACTCATAGACATCCACAAAGGTTTGTATGTCTTGTTTCATACCTTCTCATAAAAAAGAACGTTTGACCCTTTCATAGGTTTTGGTAAACCCTAAATTCCCAGTTGTGGGTGAGGCATGAAGCTCAGAAAGCACTCTGGATTTAAGTTGTGATTGCTTGCATAAATAAAAATGAGCTTTGTAGCGAAGATCTTAATTGTGCCAAGAGTACCCTGGAGAAACTGAAGAATTTTGTTGCAATTGGTGGAGCAGGCTAGAAATTTTGGGGTCTTGTAGCCATTCCTGATGAACATATTGGATCCATTCTAGTACAATGAAGGAGAGGGAGAAAAGGAACACGTATTCCTCATATTTTTCGGAAATAGAATCAACCACTAAATGTTCCTTGCTCTTCTTTTAAATGATCTCATAATCATATCCAAATAGCTTGGTCACCCATTTTTGTTGTATCGGGGATGGAATGTGTTATTCCAGGAAATACTTGAGACTTTGATGTTCAGTTTTGATTTGGAATCATTGACCCAATAAATAAGGATGTCATAGATCCACAACATATAGAATATCTAACATTTCTTTTTCATAAATGGATTTTCCCAAATGTCGCTCTGAAAGTTGTTTGCTAGTGAAGGCCAAAGGCCATCCATCTTGCTTGAGGATGACTCCAATTCCTTTCCATGAATGATAACATTCCAATACAAATGTCTTTGCGAAGTGTGGAAGGGATAGGACAGGGGTCAAGAACATAGCATATTTCAAGGCTTGGAAGGCATGATCCACAATTGAAGTCCAAGTAAAAGAATTATTTTTAAGGAGAGAAGTGAGAGGAGCGAAAAAATTTCCACAATTCTGAACAAACTTCCTATAATAGCCCATTAAACCCAGAAAACCACTCAAGTTATTAAGAGTTTTAGGGAAAGGCCAATCTTGCATAGATTCAATTTTCTTAGGATCCACTCAGACACCATCCTTGCCAACCATATGACCCAAGTATTTCACTTTTGATGCACCAAAGGCACATTTATATTGTTTGAGGGAAATTTGGTGCTTAGAGAGTCGATGGTGAACTTGATTCACATGGGAGAGATGGGATGGCCAAGTTTTACTATAGATGAGAATATCATCAAATAAAACTAAGATAAAATGACAGAGAAAAGGACAAAAAGACATGATTCATAAGAATTTGTAAAGTGGAAGGAGCATTACACAAGCCAAATGGAATTACCAAGAATTCATAATGACCCTCATGAGTACGAAATTCAGTCTTGGGAATTTATTCTTCTTTCATACGGATTTTGTGGTAGCCAGAACATAGATCCAATTTGGTGAAGTACTTAGAACCACTCAATCCATACAAGAGGTCATCAATGATAGGAATGGGGAATTTGTCTTTGATTGTGAGTTTCTTGAGGGAAAAAAAATCAAGACACATGCACCAAGTGCTTTCGTTCGTGAGTACCATGACCACAGGGGAAGAATAGGGGATAGTACTAGGAAGGATAACACCTGCTTCTAGGAATTCATGAATAATTTTCTCAATTTCATTCTTCTAGTCAAAGGGATGATGATAAGGCCGAACATGGGGAGGAATATTTCCTGCGATGAGAAGGATGGAATGATCATTGAATCCATGGGAAGTGGGAAGTTATTTGGGAGTGGTAAAAACAACTTGGTGGTGGGAGAGGATAGATTGGAGGTTGGGATTCACATAAGGTTTCTCAAAAGCATGAATGGAGTGGAGTTGGGATATAATTCTAGAATGACCTCTTTTTAGGAGCTTTTCCATGCGATGGGAACTGATGATCTCATGGGAGTCTGTTGTGATGCCTTGGAACTTATATTGTTGTCCATCCTATTGGAATTGCATGGTTAAGTCCTTAAAATACATGAGAATGGGTCCTAGAGTGTGTAACCATTTGGCACCAATAAAAATGTCACAACCACCCATGTCTATAGAAAACATATGGGATTTCAGGTGATAGTGACCAATTTGGAGTCACACATTTTGACATCGTCCCCCACTTTTCATTGAACTGCCATTGGAAATCATGATTTGAAAATTATTGACGGCATGGATGTAACAATTGAATTCTTTGGAAATGCGATGATGAATACAATTATGGGTGTTACCATTGTCCACAAGGATGACGACTTTCCTATTTTTTATGTAACCAATTAATTTGAGAGTCTGGGGAGAAGAGAATCCAGTGAGGGAATTAAGTGAAATCATCAAGTCAACTTCTGGTGGATCAGAGGGTGGGGTGAGGTCAGTTTGTGGTGGTAGTTCTTCCAAAGGAGGAACAACAACATATTATTCAAAAATATCATCAGTGACAACCATAAAAATCTTTTATTCCTTACACTTGTTCTAGGGAAAACATTTTTCATCACAATTATAACAAAGACCTTTGAGTTGATGTTTAGCCATTTTAGCCTTGGTTAATTTCTGGATCTTGAGGGGAATTGTAGGAGGGGCGTAATTGGTTTCTTTAGAGAGAGGAGGAAAGGAGGGTTTTTGGTTCTGGGAGGATACAATCTGTTATTCTTCCTTGGCTCATTGAGTAGCTTCCAACCAAGTCTGTGGGCGTGCCATAAGAACATGGGCACGAATTTCATCTTTGAGGCCACTAATAAATAATTCTCTAAAGAAAGAATTTGGCATGCCCTCTATTATGAGATCCAAGTGCTAAAATGAGGAAATAAAGTCTTCCACTCTCCCAAACTACTTTAACTTGGTTGAACATCCTAAATGGTGGGTATCAGATTCAAAGCAGTCATAAAGTTTGGCAATAAATTGTGTCCAAGCAACATACTCTTGGCATGCCTTTTTGCACCATTTCCACCATTTCCATCATTTCGGATCCATATGTAGGACACCATAACAAAGCTTGGATAAATCATTAGTAATTCCACACAAATAGAAATAATGTTCTAATTGGGTGACCCAGCCTGTGGGATTTGATCCATCAAATTTGTTCACCTCAATCCTCGAAGGGCGAAGGTCTTGAGAAAAGTGGTTAGTATGAGGACCTTGGTAATGGGAAGAGTCATGGTCATCCTGATAAGATGGTTTTTCAAAAGAGGAAGGGTTATGAGAACGACCCATGAAGTGTTCTTTGAGGTCTTTGATGTATGAACATTGTTCCTTGAAGATCAAAATATTTGAATTGATTGAGCTAAGGTTGGAATTGATATTCTTGATGTCTTCTTGGTTCTGGTGGTTGTTAGCAATCAATGTATTGAGTTCTTAGGCTCTGGTGGTAGCCATTTGGAAAAATGGGCAGGAAAATGGTATAGGGGAAACAAAAGGGTTCTGAAGGGGTGGGTAGGACCACTGTGATCAGGGAGAAAAGGGGGATCCAATGGTATAGTGGCCAAATAAGGGTGTCTCATAAGGGTTGGGTCCACAAAACAATGTGTGTTAAAAAATTATAGGCATCATTGGAATAGGGGAGAAGAGAGGAACCCAGTGGGATAGGTCTCAAATAAGTGTGTCGGCGAGACCACTATACTTTTTTTTTTTTACTGTTGTGGAGTTATACTACGACCTGAATAATACTGAAGTGACGAAATTCCCAAATGCTTAACATGAAGAAATGTGTAGTAATTTCACAACCAAAATGCAGAAGGAGAAGTTGCACAACAATAGATCTTGTCTGTTTTGTTTTTGTTTCCATCCCTAGGGGTAGGATATTCAGGGTTTCTACAAACAAGAGTTTTCCCTGTGCTATAGATCTTTCATATACGTGCGAGGTCCAATAGTAGTAATTGACCCAATATCTCAGGGCACCAACTAAGGATGCTAGACCATGCCCTTAGCCATACTACTTGAATACCCAGGTACTAGAGAGTATCTTCCTTAGTGTTGTTCTCAGTGGCACTATAACAGTCAGATTAGGGATGATTTTAAGAATGAAAATTTATTTTAAAATGTAGAAACCTTGGTGAATCTTACTAATCCTTCATATGCCAACTATAAATGATTGGCGATATTTTTATAAAAATATTCAAATTTATAAGGATTTTATATAGTTTTTATAAAATTTTGGCGATTTTTAAGGTAAAATAATTTTATCCTATAGAATTTGG
>SNQJ01S0086341.1:34130-49224 GCA_010110895.2 Picea sitchensis | reverse complement strand
ATCGTAAGCCATTTTAGTTCATGCAGACATAAGGAAAATTATAGAATGATCGCCAACATAAGTGGCCCATATACTTGCAACAGTTCCACCTCAAAATCAAATATAAGACAAGAATTACCAACCACGTCACTAATTGCCTCAGTCAAATGATACAGGAGCATCACCAACAAAGAAAGCACGAGTGGGGGACAGCTGGAAATACACCAACGCACATTTTGAAGATATTTTGAATTTCAAAGGATGCCATATTAATGTAATATTTGAAAAGATATAATTGCTCTTAAATTTCTAGGGGATTGTAACACAGATCTGGAGTGTTCTCTCTCATTTGTCGGTTGTAGAAAATTAATGTAATCAATGTAAAGTAGTTGTAATATTTAATTCGATAAGATAGGTTAGAGTTGTAGGAGGGAAAAACTTAAGAAGACTCACTCGTAGTTGTATGGTATTATCATTCTCATTATTGTAATTAAGTTGTAGAGAAAGAGAGAAGGAGAGCATAAGATAGCAAAGAAGAACATAGATTGTAGAAGTTGTATGAGCAGATAGTTGTTGCTATAGAACCATGTATAGAAGCACTTGAATTAATATAAGAATGCGTTGATCCAATTGTCTAGTGTACTTATGGTTACTGTTTTCATCTATTGAATGGTATGTTTATAGTTTGCTTATATACTTTGTTATGGATTTGTTTCAATGTCATGTTTGCACATGATTTCATGTTGAATGTATGAACTCTGTGAGAGGGAGAGTATGAGTTTAAATTGTTTCTCTTCCTGAGAATTCCTGCAAGGAGTGCAGTGAAGGTCCGCAAGGAGTGCATCGACAATTTTTGAGCTCTACCTCAGAAAAACTCAGGAGAGATACCATTGATATTATATTTGCATAAGTGCAGGGATAGCATAGAGCCGTGCAAGGTGTTCATAGGACAGGTCAAGTCTTAGACTTTTCCAACCCAAGTGAGTGGTTGAAGAACTGTTGTAGCAAGGAGTGCACAGAGTTGGGAGATACCAGATAATAAGATATTATCGTGAATGCCACAAGGAGTGCGTGCAGGATTCCATAGAATCCTTGAGTTTGTATAAAGAATCAAGCTCAAGAAGGATAGAGACTTTGATGATTTTGAAGGAAAGGTGGGGTCAAATTTATCTCACAAAAATCAAGCTCAAAAGAGTTGACACCAAGTTATTTGGCAAGGAACTATTGAGATTCTAAACAGATGGTGGAAATTATCGGAGGGAGAATTGCAGATACCCGTGGACCATTAGATCCAGTGGAGTTGCAGGAAGGTTAAAGGCAAGATTATTGTAACATTTGTAATCTCAGGAGAGATAATAGCCGTTAGATCTAAAGGAACGAGAGCTGTTGATTTTTTATTGTAATTTCGGCATTTCGGGAGTCGGGAGCATGGAGGAAACCGCTACCCGAAAGTCGGGAGTTGTGAAGTCCCGACTTCGCGAAACAAGAATCTGGACCGTCCATCACTAGTGAAGAAGTCACGAGTGCAGTCTTTGGGAAAATGGATAAGAGTCACATCGCAAACTCACGAGTCATGAAATATCGAAGCGCTCGAAGGTGAGGCCCCAAGATTTGGCTGGAGGTCATATGGTGGACACATAAGGGAGGAGATAAGGACCATTAACCCATTTCGGGGTTTCGGGAATTAGAGTCTAGGTGTCTTGCAACAGGAATCTCGAAATCATGAAACGCAAAGTCATGAAATATGAAGAGCCATTTAGGGTTAAGTCAGTGGTCACGTGGAGTGGAGGTTTTCACCTAGTGCTTGTTCGCGTAGGCGTAACTTCTAGAAGGACCCGTGGTTTTATATGCATTGAAGATTCCAGTGGGAACTAAAGAGCCATTTCGGCTCAGAGGAATACAAAGATCCATAGACCAGGAGGTCAACATACCTTGCTGAGGTGGGGTGTTGCATCACCAAACTCTAGTCACAACACTCACTATGGTGCTAGAATCTTGTGGCCAAAAGATCTCCGGATTTCCCCAACTCTATGAGAAAGATCTTGACTTTTCCACCACCTACCAGATGTTGGATCCAAACACAACTGTCAATAATTTCTATCTTCAGGATAGGTTGTTGTGCCATATGGACCATCTTTGCATTCCAACAAGTGACCAAGTGAAGCTGATTTGGGAAGCCCACTACAGTCGAGTGGCATGACACTTTGGCGTAGAAAAGGCAGTGGCAGTGCTATAATAACATTTATATTGGCTGAAACTTTGACAGGATGTCAACAAGTATATCAATCCATGCAATGTCTGCATTATTTCCAAACCAAACACTAACAAAAAAGGCTTGTACACCCCTCTTCCTACTTCTGATAGGACTTGGGAATTCCTCTCAATGGACTACATGTCGGGCCTTCCATCCACCAATTGAGGAAATGACTTTGTTTTTGTGGTTGTTGATCACTTTTCCAAAATGGTGATTTTGGCCACCTACAAGAAGAGCATCACAATAGAGGCCCCAAGCTCTTCTTTGAACGAGTGTGGGTACATTTTTCGATACGAAAAACCATTATCTCATATCAGGAAATTCGATTCCTCAACACATTCTGATCGAGCCTCTGGTCACTGTTGGACACCAAGATCACCAAATGCACTGCCTTCCACCCCCAGACGGATGGCCAAACTGAGGTCGTCAAATGGATGATTGTGTATATCCTGTGCATGCACAATTCCAATCACCCCCGCACGTGGGATGAGAGTCTTCCCTATGTTCAACATAGCTACAATATATCCATACACAGCTTAACCGACCACATCCCCTTTCAGGTGGGGTTGGAATTTCAACCATTGGGTCCCATGGATGTTGCAATACCCCTTGTGGCCACCTAGGAAGACTCATCCCATGCTCAAAATGAAGTTGAAAAAGCCACCCGATTCATTGAGTGGATCCATCACATCCATCAATAGGTTCAAGATATTTATAGAAGTCTAATTCCAAGTACAAGCAGTGCCATGATCAACACTGAGTGCCACATAAGTTTCAGGTGGGAGACAAATTTTGGTTGCACTTGTAGAAAGGACGCCATATAGGGTCCCATCAGAAGCTTCATCCACTCAGATATGGACCTTACACCATCACCAAGGCTTTGGGAGACAATTATTTTGAGCTCAACATTCCCCCCTTCCTTGGATTGTACCCAATGTTCAATGTGGATCTCTTTCGACCATATTTTCCACCATTATTGGACACCTTAGAGATAGTCGAACAGTTGAAACCAATAGAGCTCAAACCTGACTACATGTAACATCCATCCACTAATTATATCATGGAAACATAGGTCAAGGGAACTCACCAACAAATGATCCAAATTTATCGTGTTGTCAAAGAAGGGCAGCTCCTGCACCAAGGCAAGTGGCTCACCCGAGGCCAAATTCAACATAAATTTCCTCATTTGATGGGGGAAATAAATGCAATGGAGACCATTTCTTACTAAGGGGGGAGGATTGATCCATTTGGATATCATTTTCCATCCACCTATTCCAACTGGCTCAACTTGGCAGTTTTTCATATTGGTAGTTTTTTTCCTATTTTTTGGGTCTTGAACTTCCAGGGCCGTTTTGAGGCCCTAAATATCATTTTTAGGGCTCACCACAGTCAAACTGTAGAAAGATTTAGAGTTTGATGGAATAATGTGTAGTCCTCAAATATACCTTTACAATAGGCTATTGTGCACCCAGGAAGTTGATGTACCAACTTACCCCAACATGGCCCACGTGACTTTTGGTGCTTCATCTCCTAGGGTTAGGTTTTTGGATGTCTAGGATTTTAACATTCATGTTTATTGTAAAAAATGATTTTAGAGTCTCATTGTACTCATATTATTTCAAATGAGAGCATATGTCATATATTTTTTCAGTGATAAGATGCCACCATTCTAGCAATCTTGTTTTCAGTTTACATTTTACAGTTTTAGCATATTTCTTTATTGAATAGAAGCTAGTTTTACTTTATCTATGTTATTTTTCATTGTGTCTCTGCGTTAATAATAATAATATGTGTTCATTTTTTTATTCTCATAAAATATGGATCATTTCTACACTTAGAAAAATGAATGAAACACTAGGTAAGGTGCATACGACACTTGCGACAATGTATGCACCACTTAACAAGGTGCATATGCAACTTTGAAACACTTGCGATACTTAGGGTGTGAAACTCAAGTGGGACATTTTGGTGTGTAACAAATGCCTCCTAAAGTGTGAGGTTAGAAGAGAAATTGATGGCTGAAACACTTTAAAAATTCTTTAATGCAAGGGTGCTAGAGTGGGAGAACCTGACAGAAGCTACAAATAATCATCATTCAATATACAAATATGTTCCATTTTTTAGGCAGACATACTTATGCTAGGAATACAATATGATTCAAAGAATGATCATCGACCAATACACTATAGATCCATGAGAATATTGACTAAGTATATGGACACTAGAGATATAATGTTGATCCACACCTCCATGAAATGAACTGATCGCATCCACAAAAAATACACAATGGAGCTACGAAATGACAAAACATAGCCATGGTTCAATACAATGTGGATCTATGTGATAGTATATATATCAGTAAGATTTTCAGCATGGTGATTGTACTGAAATATTTTACATGCTCAAATTATCTTTGTCACATCCACAAAAAATACACAGTGGAGCTACGAAATGACAAAACATAGCCACGGATCAATACAATGTGGATATATGTGATAGTATATATATCAGTAAGATTGTCAGCATGGTGATTGTACTAAAATCTTTTACATCCTCAAATGATATTTGTCGCATCTTAGGAAAAGCACATAACAGAGTGAGTTCCCAACCCAGGGTCTTCGCCCCGATCCCGATGCGGTACGAATCTAGCCATGTGAATAGATGATTTGATTTGAACATGGTAGAAACAAGTTGATTACCTATCATTGAGGTAAACTGTTAACAAGTTCGAGGGAAATCACCGATGATGACAATGAATCCCAAGGTACCCTAGTAAATTCCAATGAATGCGAATAAATGAGTTGAGGTCAAACATTCATGGAATCATCCGATCAGAGGTAAATTATGTAAACCCATTGTCGGAAGCAAGGAGGACTTCCATTGAGGCATGAAGGGCCCAATGTACTAACTTGTTTCTAAGTCTAATTCCTGGATAAAATTTTGAAGTCTACAAGAACAGACTCGTCAAAGGAGGGCCATGATGTATCCCCCATCATCGACACGAAACTGACATAGGAAAGTGGTGTGAGATGGTGGATTGAATGAGTATGGAATGACACCATAAATGAAAATTGGTAATACTACATATGGATGGTTTGAGGTGAAACTTATCTTGAACATGATGAGGCATGATAACCGACTTGGAAACATTTGACTCTACGAGTACCAAGAACATAATGTGACAACAATAAGAGCACTCTTTGACTGGAAAAAAAAGATTATAGCGACGCATGGGATTGATATGACTAAGAGACAAGAGGATTACCCAACTATAAGACAATATAGGTGGCATGTTCAAGGGAACCAATAGCTTCCATAAAGGATTCCAAAAAACTTGACCCACTTCCTTCAATTTTTCCCCATCCAAATAGATGAGTACCTCTTTATTTTTTAAAAAGCATGAGGAGGATAATAGATGATCGATATAGCTCATCCTTCAGATGAGTCCCTCATCATATGTTTAACGAACCTAAAGAAGGAGTGGTTCAGTCATGTATGGGTCTTAGATATTGGACTCACATAGGTCCTTCAATGCATAATTTTATGAGCCCAAATAAGGTAAACTTAGTGGTTTTTCATGTTTAGAGAGTCTCAAAACAACTTAAAGACCACTCCGTGGATGAATTTTTCATAAATTTAGTCTCCCAATCCCAAACAAAGTGTAAAACAATACAAGGGAGAACTCTTCTAATCATGTTGGATTAGAGTATTATTTTTTTGTAATTAGTCTCACGAGGTCGAAAAAGAGATAAACTACCACTCGAAAGATGCCCTTTCAAAACTTTTAACCAGTGTGAAAGGAAGCAATCTCACTCGACAATATTTTCATCTTTAGGGAATCTGAAAAGAGCTTAAAGGAGACTCCAAAGAGTTCCTTTTTAGTATAGATTTTACGAGTCCAAAAAAGAGATAAAAGTGTACTTGGTAACCTATTCTAATGGATTAATGAGCATGAGAAAGAACAAAGACTAAGCTCGGTAAACTATTCTCATGTATTTACGAGGACACGAAAGAACAAATACTAAGCTCATTCTAGAAAAGACTACTACATTACGATGTGAATGACCCCCAAGCGAGGATCACTCCTAGCATGGTGTCTTTCTATAGGTATTTTTTCCCCATTTTGCGTGATAGAATCTAGTGTCTTCACTCCACCACGATGTCCATAGGCTAGAAACCTTCCCCCAAAACGTCATTTCCTCTGACGAATCTTCTTCTTTCCTTGTTTAGGCTTCTAGTTACTAATAGGAACATTTTCACAAGGCGGAGGAAAAGAAGGTTCAAGTATGCAATCCAGAGTGAGACTCGATTTGAATGGAGGGGGGTTTATTTCATTTTTTAACGAGATTGATAGAGACAATGAAATATGTTGGTAAGAATTTGTTTCATTTTTTAATGAGCTTGACACAAAAAAAGAAATATGCTCATCGATACCAGTACTAGCAAAGGATAATATAATTATAAGGATTGTCGCACCTGAGTTGAAATCACATATAACGTGCAAACCTATGGGGTCAAAGGAGTAGGCAAAGGAAAAACCCCCATGAGTGAGGAATCCTTAAGGAGACCTACTCATACACTCTCAAAACTATTTTGTCCTAGAAAAGGGAAATTATTCACTGTAACATTGTGGAGATCCAGAGTTGTCTAGTCAAGTTGGTCAATAGTGATAATTTTTCCTTGATGGGGAAATCATAAAATACGAAACACCGAAGATGCGATAGCAGTCATCGCATAGAACCAACTATGACCAAGTTAAAAATTATAATCTATGGGTGTGTTAGCCACTTTGATATCTATCGAAACAGTCTTACCCTTCGATGTCACATCAAAATATTGTAAGAGTCCTTGAGATTGGAAACCACGTCCATTAAATGCTTTCAAGGTGGTAGGAGATGGGGCAAGTTTAGAACAAAGGGATCTCCAACAAGGCAAAGACATGAAACATGTGGATGCTCCTTCATCCAAAACAGTGCAATGGATGTTTTTTCCACCAACCAAAATTTGTATTTGGAATGCTAAGTGGTGGGACAACCTCTCCTTAAAATAATCCAGATTAAATGTAATCAGGTTCAATTCCTCCGGATCCATAGCTCCAATGGCTGACAACAGGGTTCTAAGTTGACTTGGAAAGTTTTGTATAACTTTGAGGGTTGACATAGCACAAGGCACTTGCACCAAATATTCAACAATATTTTAATTTTTGGCAGCGTAGGCATTTTGATTAAATGCCACTTTTTGAATTACGCTCTTCAGTGGGTGCAACACTACGTCAGAAATTGGCTTCTCAATCTGAAGAGTATTGGAAGATGGAGGAGGAGTGGGTGTGGAGGGATGATCAACAACTTTTCCTTTAGCCTAATCAGCTAGAGGAGTGTCGTATGTATTTCCTCGAGTCATTACATTAATTGTCTTAAACATGTGCACCTCATAGGCACTTGTGGAAGAATCCCCATGGTGGGGATGAACTGTATTTCCCCCTTGTGAAGGGGCAGGATTTTGGACAACCAGATGTTTTCGTTGAACTAGTTGGGAGGTACCCTTAATAAATTTAGCGAAAATCTCATGATGAGGGAAGTATTTCATGTAGTGGTCTTCCTCATAGATCATGCAAGGAAACTTAACCTTCCTATTTGGATGAGTAAATGTAGTCTTGGTGGTATCTTGCTCGTTAGAAAATTTCTTGGATTGACACTTGTTTTTCTTCTTACCTCCTAGTTGTTCATATGAATTGGATTGGAATGCGTTCACCTCATAGGTTTGATAATGAGCGGAAGTATTTGTGGTGTTTGAAATGGAGGCTGGTTTTAGAGAAAGTATTGTTGGATCGTTTGATGGATGAGGAGTGTTAGGGATCAGATCATAAAGTGTGTCGAGCTAGGAATACACTGAGTCCAAATATGGTGCACAAATAATAACCTGATCCTTAGTAACAATGTTTCCCATAGAAACATCATGGGAAATTGGTGGCAAGAATGACTTTGTAAACCAATCCATGAGGAGTTGGTTTGGAATGGGATATTTAATAAATTGTCTTCGCCATCTCCACTCATGAATATGATCGGGTATGTGGGTGGAAGAGGATTGTTGGAGTGAAGTCAAAATCTATGTACCAGTATCATACCGTATAGGAAACTGAAAATTCATTAGAAAATCCATGGAAATATAATTAAAGTCAACAAAGGAGTTATGCAACAACTCAATATACCATTTCACTGCTGGGCCTATAAGTGTTCTCTGAAAAATTCTCAGACAAATGGAATCATCCATTAAATATTTGGAAGAACACCATAAATGGAAATTCATAACATGATTGTTAGGATCTTCCCCAAGTTTTTTGTCAAATTTCAGGATGTCGGGCGATAATTTGGTAGGGATGGTGGGCCAAAATGGGGCATGCTAAATGGGATCATTTGTTAAATGAAATAGATATAGAATATATAGCGTATCCAATAATGGAAGTTGTCAGTTAGCGTGTGGATACTGGTGATAACCATATGGCATGGGGACACTAGTAGGACCATATCCAGGTTGCGGTGAGATGGAAAAACCAGATGGTCCTCCCATATGTGGTGGCTTCCTGGGTTGTCCACCCATGTAAGGTGGTTGTCCTGGCTGTCCACCCATGTAAGGTGGTTTTCCTAGTCATCCACCCATGTACTTTGATTGAGTGGGTGGACCTCCTACATACTGATATTGACATGATGGTCCCCATATGTATGGTGGTTGGTGGGACTGCTGTAATGGAATCATGGGGTTTAGGGATTGATAGGGTGAAGTTCCTTATGGAGGAATTCCCACTGGATTGTGTTGAGCCCACAAAGGATTAGAAACTCCTGGATATGGATGTATAGGATACATGACAATGGTAGTAGGGATATAAGGAATTGCAGGAGTGACTTTCCCCCAAGCATGTTGATGTTGAAACCACATAGGTTTCTCCCCAGTAAAAAATTTACCCTCAACTGAAGGTTTCCCCCCAGCTGAAGGTTGGCCTCTCATTGAATATTGACCTCCAATTTACGGTGTACTAATATATGATGTGTGAGATGGAGGTTGAGTAGCTTGTGTAACTTTGGTTGTGTGAAAGACTTGACTACTATCCTTCTGACCTATGAGATGACCAAGTAAGGCACTTGATGTGTGCTTGTGTGGAAATAGTTAAGCAGGAATGCTACCTGGACCATGTGCAAAAGGAGATGAATGCACAAGTGGTTGAGTCAGGGTTACCCAAGTCTTTGATGTTTCCGATAAAAATGAATCACCAACAGTAACAAATACAAGAGTTGTGGAAAAAAATGAGTTCCCAAGTCCTTTAGGAAAACCAAAAGATGATGGGTTCGCACAAAAATATTGTGTAGTGGTGGAACTAGGTAGTAATGAATAAGAAGAATAAGCATCAAAATATCTCGTGAATGGTGTATCAGTGAATGGTTGGTCGGGTGGATCTGTAAAAAGAGGATTCACGAAAGATGCAAGGGTTTCTAAAAAAGTTGTGACTAGTTCTTCTATGTGATGGCCACTTCCAGGATCTATTCTCCTGGTCTCAGAAGTGTGATCTCTGATCATTCCTTTGTAAGAAACATTGTGTTGAGGTTCCTGAATGTCAGGTTCCATACCTTGTAATCTATGAAATATCTAATCCTAGGCTGACTATAAAATTCAAAGAAACACACTCCTAAGAAAAATAAAATAAATCAACCAAGAATCAACATGCTCAAGGATCTTCCAAAGATGGGATATCAAGCCCCTAGTGAAGAAATGAGAAGCAGTTACCCCGACCTCCACATGACAAATATTCTCGATACAAGCAACCCTCACTTTCGTGGGATAACCCTCCAAAGGTACTGATAGTGTGATACAAAATCTTCCTCAGGTACCATGGGAATCCCCCCACAGTCACCTCTATAGATACCTAGGAAAGGCCACTAAGGTTACCAACTCGCAATCAACCTTCGGGTGGGTATAGTCGACAATCGAGACCGAACATATGGGAAAGATATCAAAGTACAAAATTATTCTAGAGGACTAAGGACAAGTGGACCAGTAGACTCTAGAGGACCCCAAATAGATTCATAGTTCACAAAGCACTGAGACCAAATGAGTCAGTGACACTTCGGGAAGAACCCCTAGTATATGCTATTTCCACTATGATTGGTTAAGATTTGGAGGGGAAATATATGTTGCTCTTACCGATGTGACTGTGTTTATCCTCTGTGTGAGAGGGGCTTCCCAATTATTCTTATACAAAAGTTGGATTTGTATGCTCTTTAGTGCTCTACAGTTTTTTTAGTACTCTTGGACAATTTACTCAATTTTCCTAGTCCAAAGACCCTAATCTTGTGCTATTGTTGGTGTGCTAAAACCAAAAAAAATGTTCTATTTGATTTTATTACCACGTGGTTTATTTTAATGGATTTTACTCAATAGGTTCATGGAGATGAAATTGATGATGTGTAAGAGACATGAATCCAATAGAATGAAAAAGAATGAGAAGCAGTTTGTTCTTTTTGATGAATTTTATGTATATAAAGGAGAAGATTTATATTCTTCTTAACAAAAGCAAGCAATCAAAACAATGCAACTTTCAATTTATGGGATCAAGATGATGCCAAACTACTGAGCAAATGTTTCCAAAAACTGAAATGCACATACAAAACTAGCTCTTTTTCCAATGTGTACCAAAACAAACTTCCTAATGAATGAAAAAAAGTTTCTTCATTTGATTACGTATGAAAAGAGATATGCAAACTTTTTTCGCTTCTTAATTTTCAAATGGAATGAAAGAGATCAATGTTCGACACAAAAAAAATGAGGAAAAAAATAAATCAAACAAAGCACACTCAAAATGATGAGAACTGAAATAAAACAATTAGGGGGTAACTTGTTCAATCAAGAACTCAAAGATGCAAAAGAGAAATAAGACAAGAGCTCATGAAAATCCTCAAAACACGAGCAACATGAAATAGTGTTCAAGACTGGGTTGTGGCAAACAAGAGAATCCTAATCATCCAGAAAAGAGAGATGTTTCAATGAAGAAAAAAAGGATGAATACCAAGCAACCTTTGGAAACCCTAGTTGATGACAAAATCTAAACAATCAAGCAATCTGAAATCTTTTCGAGATGAAGATCAAAGAACCATAAGGAAGGATGAACCAAGGTATCTTATTAACCCAAGGGGATCACAATTAGGAGAGAATATTGAAAACTTAAATAAGGAATATGAATGAGTGTCAAATTTCAAATTCTCAATACAAACAAAGTCAAATACAAACCAGGAGTCTTTGGTAAAAACACCCCTCAAAATCAAATTGAGAAAAGAAGGGAAAAAAGAGGCAAAAACACCTAAAATAGGATATTGGTGCCCCTGTTCTCAAAGAGATAGAGTGTCGGTCAAGAGAATGACATACTCTAGGAGGATTAGGGGGAGCACTAGTTAGCTAATGGTGCTTTGATATGCATTGTAGGGGAGCGCTAGTTAGGTAAGTGACGCCTTGCTGTGAGATGCAGGGGAGGGCCAGTTTCTGAAAAGTTTAAAAATGACTTCCACAAACTCAAAATCAACATATAATCAGTCAATGGGTATATAAACTATTCAATAAGAAGAGGGAAGGGGAAATATATCAGAATGAAGCATCAAACAATCAATATCTAATCACAAACAAATGATCTAAGATGAAAAAGAGGAAAAATTAGTCAAATTCCTTCCCCACTGGAGTCACCAATTTTCTGTTGTGATAAATCTTACCCTCTGGACATGCTAAGCTCCCTTTTGGACCAAGAATCCTATCTTTTGCCCAAAGACATAAGTGAACAAGTGGTTACTACTTTCCCTATAGATATAACTCAATCAATCAAGAAAGATAGAATATGAATGATGTGGCGTACCTTTTTGCAATGTTTGTCCTCCTTGCTCCAATCCTTGGGCTTGATATCCAAGCTCCTCAATGAAAATGAAGTCCTACAAAGGATAGAAAAGGAACTCTTACTCCTACTCTAAATTATTATATAAAGCATAACTATCTATGAATACTGAAATGACAATAGACAAGCGAATGTAGAGGACATGAACTTGAAGGGAATAGGCCAAGTTGATATTAATTGGAAAGCCAACGAAGGAACTTACAAAGCACGATTGACGATTCATCACATATCCAAGATATCCTCATCAATCCCTTTCATGAATCTTGACATCAAAATGTTGAATCGTTTCCCTAGGATCAAAGGTTTCATACCTCAAATCTCCCCTTCATCTTGATTCCTCCCTTCACCATGGAAATACCTTCAATATATAGTCTTTAGAGGTACAACCACCATGATAAAATGAATGATATGGTTGAGGATATGTATCATTAAGGTTGGGATCATATCCTAATGGAGCCATAGTATATGGGTCAAGCAAAACCAACCTCCTCCTAAGATATTTGGCCCTTGGGAAAGGTGGGAGATCCCTTGATTCCCTCTAACAAGACTAGTGCTCCCCATGAGAACCCTTCAACCATGGTGACCATTATTTCAAGAGAACACTAGGTGCTAACTAAGAATGACTGGGGCATGCACACTTATCTAAATTTATTAAGAAAGTAAGTCAAAATTTCCATGAAAAAGGTGTGTTTTGACTGTCGGATGATAGGGCTTCTTCTTCCAACATGAATTGGGGATTGTGACAATTGTTTTCATGGTTTCAATGTTTTGCAACACTCAAAAAAATGAATGTGAAACTAGGTAAGTTTCATACGACACTTGCAACAGTGCATACGACACTTATCGAGGTGCATACACCACTTTGCGACAATTGCGACACTTAGGGTGCGAAACACAAATGTGACATTTGGTGTGTAACAAATTGGTTAGAATGATGAAGAGGTATGAGGTGTAACACTATGGGGTGTAACACTACCAATAATCCCAATCCTAATGGATAAAAAAACATGGGTATCAATATGCCAAGGGTAAATATATGTGGGGGCCAGTTCATGGAAATGAGAATACTTACAGGTTAGTACTTGAATACAATGGAGTGATGGTACTATAGATGTGAGATATGGTCATGTTAAAAGAATACATGTCAAGAATTATAAGCAGGATATGCACAATTGTTTGTAGGGGGTGTGAGTGCATGTCGATTTTGAGCATATAACTGGAGGGTCCATAGAATTGGAAAAGACTGAATGGGTTGTATATTGTTGGACCAATTACACCTAAACATCAAATGCATGAAAATATATGATGTTGTATATTGTTGGACCAATTACCTGCACACACAAACATCAAATACCCAGAGTGAAAAATATATGATGATAAAGAACATATGATAGTTATTTGATAGAAATGATAGTGAGTAAGTGTACTTGAGATTTTGACATTGGTGGAAAAAATAGTCCCTTGATGAAAATTTTGGGTGCCCTTGTAAGGAGGTGAAGGAATAATAAGTTCCTAGAAGAAGTAATCCCTAACGGAGGGTAGGGAATGACGAGTTCCTGGAAAAAGGCACTCCTTGAGGGAGACCAGGGAATCATGGGTTCCTGAAAAAGGCACTCCTTGAAGGAGGCCATAGAACAATGGGTTCCTAAGAAAAGAACTCCTTGAGGGAGGTCGGTGAACTATGGGTTCCTGAACAAGGCACTCCCTAAATTAGGTCAAGGAATGATCGATTCCTTAAAAAGGAACTCCTTGAAGGAGGTCGGGAAACCATAAGTTCCTAAAACAAGGCACTCCCTAAGGGACACCACAAAACAATGGGTTCCTAACAAAGGCACTCCCTAAAGGAGGTTGGGGAACCATGGGTTCCCAAAAAAGGAAAAAAAAAGGCACTCCCTAAGGGAGGCCAGGGAACCAAGGGCTCCCAAACAAGGCACTCCCTGAAGGAGGCCAGGGAACCATGGGTTCCCAAGCAAGGCCTTGCCTAAGGAAGGCTAAGGAATGATGGGTTCCTGGAAAAGGAACTCCTTGAAGGAGGCCATAGAACAAGGGGTTCTTGGAAAAGGTACACCCTGCAGGAGGTCAGGGAACCATGGGTTTCTGAGCAAGGCACTCCTAAAGGGAGGCCATGAAACTATGGGTTCTTGAACAAGGCACTCCCTAAGGGAGGCCACAAAACAATGGGTTCTTGAAAAAGGAACTCCCTGAAGGAGGTTGGGGAACCATGGGTTCCCAAAAAAGGATCTCTCTAAGGGAGGCCATGGAAAAATGGGTTCCTAAAAAAGGCACTCCCTGAAGGATATTAGGGAACTATGGGTTCCCGAACAAGGAATTCCCTAAAGGAGGCCATAAAACAACAAGTTCTTGAAAACAACACTCCCTAAAGGATGCCAAGGAACCATGGGTTCCTAAATAAGGAACTCCCTAAGGGAGGCCACAAAACAATGGGTTCCTACAAAATGACACTCCCTAAAGGAGGCCAAGGACCCATGGGTTCTTCAACAAGAAACTCTCTAAGGGAGGCCACAGAACAATGGGTTCCTAAAAAAAGTCACTCCTTGAAGCAAACTAGGGAACCATGGGTTCCCAAACAAGTCTCTCCCTAAGGAAGGCCATGGAACAATGGGTTCTTGAAAAAGGCACTCCCTAAAGGAGGCCAAGGTACTATGGGTTCCCAAACAAGGCACTCCCTAAGGGAGGCCACAAAAAAAATTGTTCATGAAATTGACATGGAGGCCAAGGAACCATGGGTTCCTGAACAAGGCACTCCCTAAGGGAGGGCATAGAACAATGGGTTCCTGGAAAAGGTACTCCCTAAAGGAGGCCAGGTTTCCCTTATGTGGGTAACTAAAAATGGCCAAGGCTAATGGAGCCTTTCCACAAGTAGTAATGAAGCTATCTTGGTGGATCATTCTAATTAGGCCATGTGGGTTGTAATC
>SNQJ01S0086341.1:10706-27476 GCA_010110895.2 Picea sitchensis | reverse complement strand
CTACTACACGTAGACTGGGTATTAAAAATTCTAACGACACTACTGCTTCTTGACCATAGACTAGTTTGGATGGTGTGTGGCATGTCAACTTTTTGCATGTGGTTGTATACGCCCATAATACTGTTGGTACCTTGAGGTCCCGATCATCCCTGTTGACGTTACATATCTTTGTCAAGGCGTTCTCTAGAATTTTGTTGAAGGCTTCTATCGTGCCATTTTCCTGTGGATGATACCGTGTTCTTTTTTGGTGATGAACTTCAAACTCTTTGAGCATCGCTCGGATGGTGTTGTTTATGAAGTGTGTTCCTTGGTCGCTCATCAAAATTATTGGGCACTCGAATCTAGTAATTACCTATTCAAACAGAAAATGGGCAGTTATCTCTGTGCTGCAATATTTTACTGGTGCGGCTTCCGCCCATCTTGTTAAGTATTCTATCGCGGTGATAATATATCTTGACCTTGTTCTCTTGGCTGGTGGGTGAATTGGTCCCACAAATTCTATTGCCCATTTTTCGAATGCTTGAAGTGTCACTTGCGGTTGTAGTGGCATCTCGTCCCTTATGTTGGGTTTGCCTACCCTTTGACAGACATCACATTGTTGATAGTACTCTTTCAAGTCTCTGTGGATCATTGGCCACCATAATCCTGCGCGTAGTACCTTCTGCGTGGTAGCCTTTCCTTCATAATTCCCTCCTTCTATTCACTCGTGGGCTTTTGCTAAAATTCTTGGTCGTTCATGGTCTAGTACATATCTTTGTAAGATGTTATCTATGCCCATCAATTGATAGTCGGATGTGTGGACTATCAGGTTCTTCTTCTGTGCAGTGGTATATTCTTGCGGCGTAGTACCTGTGCTCAAGTACTGGATGATCTCTGTGAATTAGACGTCAACAATCTATACTGAGAATAGTTGTGCATATGGAAAGTTGTCTTCTAAATTCGTTGGTTCCTATCCATTTGTGACCCTCGATAGGTGGTCAGGTCCTGCATTCAATCTTCCTAGTTTGACTATTACCTCAAAGTCAAATTATTGAAATAGTAATAACCATCAACATATTCTCCCCCCAACACTGGCTTGTTGACTAGGTATTTCAGGGCTGAGTGATCTGTAAACATCTTAAAGTGTTTTCCCAATAGGTAGTGTTTGTATTTCTGTAGTGCATAAACCATAGCTAGGCCTTCTCTTTCTATCGTGTTATAATTCTGTTCTGAGTCTGATAGTTTTCTGCTTGCGAACGCTATCGGGTGATCCAAGTCTCCCGATCCTAGTTGCACTAAGATAGCTCCAAGTGCTATTGCTGATGCATCTACATGTACATGGAATGTATTTTCCCAATCGGGAAATACTAATATAGGTGTAGTAACCATTTTTTCCTTCAGGGTATCCAGACCGTGTTGACATTCATCATTCCATTGGTACCTTGTATCTTTTCTTAACAATTTTTCCATTGGTTTTGTGATCTGCGCATGGCCTTTGATGAATTTCATGTAGTATCGTGTGTGTCCTAACGTTGCTCTTAATTGACAGACTGTTTTTGGTGTTGCTAGGTTAACAATGACTAGGATTTTGAACGGATCCACTAGCAAACCATGTTTGCATACTATGTGTCCAAATAGTATCTCGAATGGTGTTCCAAATATGCATTTCTTGATATTCAGTGATATCTGGCACTGTCTGCATCGTTCTAACATCAGTCGTAAAACTTCCACGTGGTTTTTCAATAGGCTATAAATTGTCCAATCATCCATGTATACTTCGAGGAATTGATGGATGAATTCCTTAAATGTTGCGATGACCACTCTAGAGAATATCACCGGTGCATTCTTTAGTCCGAACGGGATGACTATATACTGGTAAGATCCCCATTTTGTCACGAACGTGGTCTTGTGTCTATCCTCCTGTGCTATCTTAATCTGATGATATCCTGAGAATCCATCAGTGAATGAGTAGGATTTGTGGCCTCCTACGTTCTCGAGTGCTTCTTCCGTGAACGGTGTGGGGAATGGGTCATGTAGGCATGCATCATTCAACTTCCTTAAGTCGATGCATATCCTAATCCCTCTTCCTTGTTTCTTGTCCTGTACTACCATCGATATTATCCATTCTGATTCTTCGATTGGTTCGATGATGCCGCCCTCGAGCATCCTTTCGATCTTGTCTTTAACTTTCTATTTATAGATGGGGTTCAGTCTATATGGTCATTGTTTAATGGGTCTTGCATCAGATCGGAGTGGTATTTTCATTTCTCCTAATTCTTCGTCTATTCCTTTCATCTCTGTAAAGGTTGTGGGAAAAGGTTGTTGTATTTGTGCAACAATTCTATGATGCTTTCTAGTGTATGTTCGTTCCAGTAATCTCCAATGCTAGCCATTTTGGGCTGTTCGACAGTCCCTATGTTAACCTCCTTTATCTTTATTGGTGTAGAGTTGGCCTCTGACTCTAAGGGTGGTCCTTTCACATCTCTCTCACCTTCAACCTCTTTGATCTAAATATCGCACGGATCATCTTCATCTGGTGCTTCCTCCTGTACATGGTAGCATGACAATAGTTCCTTGACTGTCTTCTTATTCCGTTGTTGTTCCTCTATGATAACTTCCGCTTCCAATTATGTAATGAATATTATGTCTCTGATCTGTTTCAGGGCCATGTCTATGTTGGGGTTCTCATGCTTGAATGAGAAAGTGACTGTAAAGTTCTGTTGGAGTGTCTCCCATGTATTGGTTCCTTTGCACATTTCCTAGTCTGTGTACCAATTCGCTGGTATGCCCTCTGATGTATGAATGAAGTGGTGAGACCATTCCTCTGGTGGCATCATTTTCCACAACGTTTTACACGCCTCCAAGTGTTCTGCTAGTGTTCCTATTCCATCATATTTATGTCGTTTGTTACATATCTTTTCTGCGTCGAACCTTATGCGTAGTAATCATTTGCATTAGTACCAATCTGTGATAGTCTCTTTGTGCACACCCCACCATCTTGCGGGTGTAGAATTTAGTGCTAAATATAATGCTAGAAATCTCTGGTTTTCTAATACTTCATCTTCATATTGTGTCAAGAAATTTTCCAAATCATTTAGCCCGTGAAAACTGGGTGGTTCTCTAATTTATGTGCCAATCCACCTTATTGCACGGTCTATTCTTGCACACCTTCTCGTGGATACTTCGTGTAGTCTTTGCTTCCAGTTTTCTAACCTAGTGTCTGAGTCTGTTGTGCATGAAGTAATGCTCTACCAACTGAGTACCTCTGGCCGGGTACCTCGTCTGCGGTTGGTTTTATGTAATCCTCATCTCGTGTAGTTGTTATGTACAACTAGTTGATCTCTTCTAAGTCCGGACAAGTGGTTTCTACAAACCTCTTTCAGCCGATGGGTGAGTGGGGCTATGACCCTGTAGTCCCCCGAATCGAATGTCATTTTTCTGGTTTTTAAGTTAATGCTGATGGTCTGGTTGTCGAACACCCAATCCATACCAAGTAGTGTCGAGTAAGGTGTTGTGCCATCTACCTGTTTGATGACTTCAAAGAATGCGCCTTAGTGCAAACTCCATCCAGGTCTACTGTAACTCCTTTTAGTCTACCTATTGGTGGGACTCTATGTTGATTTTCTAGCATTAATTGAACACTTGAGTATCCAGAGTGTAGGTTCTCCCATGCATTGCTATGTGGTTTTTGGTAGTACATTCGCGGATCCTAGATCTGGTATAATATCTCCCATATTAGAAATCCCCAATGTTAGCATTTAGTCTAATTCCCTACTTGTTCTTCTTCTTGTGTGTAGGTGGTTGATAGTTTTCAATTATGGCTTTTGTTTCATCTTGCTTTGCCCCATTTTTCGAGGATGTTTTGCAATATTTTGACATATGAAGGATCCTTAATATTTTGATTCCAGGATGTTTTGCAATATTTTGACATATGAAGGATCACTTAATATTTTGATGCATGATTGCAAAAATTCTTTGATAATACTTACTTGTTCCTTGGGTTGTATTCTGTTGGTATGGTCCAGTGATGGTGACATTTCATATTCCGGATCTTCCTTGCTCTGTTGTGCAGTCGGTGCTATGTCCTCCTTCTGGAATTCTTGTTGGGATTCTATAAAGATCTCCTTCTCCTTATGCGCGTCGAACTACTTCTTGGGGCCAGTGTTCCTCTTTACCCATTGGTTCTATGCTGGTTCCTGTCAAACTACGTCCTTCCCTATTTTCATTCCTCCTCGAGTGACTATGTTGATGTTTCGTCCATCATCCCTTGCTTCAGCTGAAATCCACTGAACATTCTGGTTATTTTGGTTCCTTTTTTGTTGGATCTTCATGAGTAATTTCAGACATTCCTCTGTGTCGTGGTCTGATGCATGACAATACATACAGGTCGTTGGTGGCAGTGGGCACTCCCGTGCATAATGTCCTGGTTGCTAGCAATTGTGACATGTGACTAGTCCTCTTCCACGTCCGAAACCTCCTCTGGCTTGTCCTTCTTCTCTATAAGCTACACGATCACCTCGTGGCGTGTTATACTGTGGTCCCTGATTATACTAAGTGGTATTGTACTGGGGCTGCGTCGGGTTGTACTGTGGTTGCGCGTTATTGTAAGGTTGCAGCGCAGTATTGTATTGCTGCTACGCATTGTTGTATGGGGTTGGGGCTTGATTGAACTGTGGTGTTGCCTGCCTAGTCATCATTTCTGCATGTACCCTGCATGCGTATGATGTTCTTTCTTGCATCAGCTCCATAGTTCTGCAATCTTTGTCGTCATGGCCAACTGATTTGCAAAAGGTTCAATATTAGTTCTTTGGGTATGTTTGGTACTTCTGCATCATCATGCAATGGTAAGGATCGTGACCTGGTTTCTTTCATATTTCACACCATAATCCTCCTTGTGGTAGCGGGTTTGGCATCCCCCTCGCCATATACTGTGCGAATGTTGGGAATTCATTCTTATGGCGTCCTTCTTTCCTGTAGGTAGTGCCCCAAATGGATTCTCATTTGTCCTTGTTCTTATTTTGGTTCATCTGAAATGTTAAGTTCTTCAGATCCTCCTTCAGTTCTTCGATAGCCAGGTCCATATGTTGGTACTAATTCTCTTCCAATTGCAAGGCTTCCTGCAGATCCTCTGCCTGCGTCTGAAACTATTTTTTTCATAATGGATATTTTAAGTGTGGGAGTAGTGAGTTGACAAATAGGTGTCGATGATGCATATCAGTCATAAGGTATTTTAACTTTCCTTTTAATCGCTTGAATCTTTGATCAATCTCCCATACCAATTCTCCTGGTTTTTGTCTTATTTCAATCATCTCGTTCATGTACTGATCCTCTGAGCTCAACTTCTGGAACTCATTTATCAATAGTTTCTTAATGTCATCCAATGTCCTTGTCGTCCCGGGAACACTGTTCGTGTCTAGACTCATGTACCAGTCTAGTGCGCGGTCTCTTAACGTGATCGCTAGCTGCGCGAGTTTGGTGTCTTCATTAGTGATATGATTTCCTTCCCAGATCTTTGTGCAAATGAAAAAATGCTTCTCAGGGTCTTCTGTTGCTTCTCCTCGAAACTTTGGTAATCTAATAGTAGGATCGTGTCCCGCCATTCCAAATATTGAGCTACTCCCTCCTCCGTGCGGTGTGGATACTTGACTAAGGTTGCCTGAACTGGCTCCTCTAGTTTTTTCTCCTTGTGTAGATGTACTCCCTGTTGTCGGACTTCCTCCGAACTTTGGTTGTCTAAATGGTGGTGTTCTCTTTGGTGTATTGGTCGCACATGGGTTTATGGGTTCCACATTGACATTAATATGAAAGGGATGGTTGCCTTCTCCTCCTATTCTTGGGCCTCTTGTTTTCCTCTCATACATGGCGTGCATGATTTCCTCAATCTGCTCCACAGCCCGAAGATCCTCTACCTCTTCCTCATCGATGGCCAATCCCTCCCTCTCGGCTACGACTCTCTTCTTGGTATTCACCTTATATTGGTAGGGTGCTCCACTACGCGTCATTCCTGATGACGCCAAGATCCACTTAAGTTGGTCAAAATTCATCAATATTGGGTCCAAGGGTTCCTCCTCCTTATTATCTTTATCCTTCCCTCCTTCCATTCCTCCTATCTCTGTCAGTGCTTCCCCCCTTCCCCCATGCACGCAGGGAAGTCTAGTTGTTTGATTCCATTTTCATTACACCTTTGTTATATAGTAGTATCTTGATAGAAGTATACATTGATCGAATGTACCTTCCTATGGATCCTTGCAGGAACTCTTGCTTGGCTGCACTGTATGACTTTGTTGTGTCTACCAAAAATTCTGTGATAAAGCCTGCCACAATACTGTCAAGCCAAAAATTGATTGTGTGGGTGAATTTGTTGTTCACCTGCTGCAGTTGTTGGATCTGTACTGGAGTCCAATATAGCTGTCAAATCTGGTCCGTTGCATGGTTATCCATTAACCTTAAGATCCACTCCTATAGTAGATGCGGAAAATCATAGAAAAAAATTTCGTGTAAATCTATAAATACGTATTTATCCAGGTATTTACGCTGTGTGATTCTAGGGTTTCTATTGTCTTTCTGTGAAAACTCTATCTCTTTAGCTCTCAACTAGCCCTCGATTTATTTTGTCGTGCGGTTCCAAGGTCTCCACATTCCTTTTTAATGGCTCATTGCTCTTTTGTTCCGCTCCTTCGGTTCTTGTCCACTCTATCTCATCTACTCAGTCCTCTCTTGTTTCTCTTAATACGACAACATAACCATTTGTTGGTTATTAACTCCCTTCTCGGGTTGTCTGAGTTATTGACCCAGGGTTCATGTCATTCGAGGTTCCAACAAAGCCTCTAAAACTATCGACCCTCCTGGTAAACCAGAAGGCAACACACCACCCAGAAGGTACTACGCAGTCTCACCTGAGATAGCTTTAAATGGGCGACTGTGAGACTCGGGTATTTACAACCTAGGACAGAGTAGGGGATAAAGGGTTTCTTGATTAAGGCCCTATACCGTGAGTTGTTACTGTAATCTACTTATTCCTTGAAATTTCATACGCATATTTCACAGTTTAATTCCAGTAAAGTATAAACAGATTCATAACAATGTATTAACTCATTCATCAAGCTTAACCATTAATTGTTGAAACAAAGTAGAGACATGCATACATTCAACACATTATGCAAGTATTTCCATGGTTCACCCCCTCCTGGGCTACGTCCACAAAGATTTGGCTCTTGGCTCTTTTATTATGATGGTTCTGCATTTCCGGCGCCTCGCGCTTACAATTCTCCACAAGAGTGGGTAAGATCTGTGTGAGGCTAACTAGATCGCACTAGGATCTACAGCCTATGGTCTAATCCTCAGATATACCTTCCCTCGTATATTCTTTTCTCAATAGCTTACAAAATCGATTCATATAGCTAAAACCATTACATATCGCCTACACTCATGTGTAGTTACAGTCTTCAAAACTTAACCCAAAAACCTAACTCTCGAATCTCTCAACAACAATTGTCAACAACAACAATAACCACAACAACAACAACCTACAAGAAACCTCCTCCATGATACTTTTATATCTATATTTATACATTTTGGGCTCTTCATCCATTTTCATAATATTACCAAAACCCTAACCCTTCTTACGTTAGGTATTTCTCCCATGCGCGTATTATTATTCCTCCAGCTATCGCTTTCCTTTGTGCACGCTTTCTTACATGCGCGCGTGATGATCTTTTGCTAGTTGTTACTTCAATTTTCTGTATGTTTTCTTTCCCACGATCATTATTCTTTCCACTTCGGCCTGGTGCCAACAACATGGAACCTCACCTAATGGAGTAATGGGTGCATACTGGGTGAGGAGGCATGTCGAAGGAGTGTAAGGAGAAATAATTAGTTTATTGGACCACATGTGCTCCAAATGAACTACTTGGACTAGCTTTGGAGTGAGTTTAGGGAATTGATAGGTTGGGTGACCATAGAGCTCACAAAATGGGCAAGGGTGATTATTCCATGTATGGCTGGTATATCTATGCTTGGTTTGATTGTAGTTATGATGGGTACTATGAGTGACCCCATCTGTACAAGCATTCCCCCCATGCCATGGGCGTTGATAGAACTAAATATTTGAATTGAGTGCACCAAGAGGAGAAATATGGCACAATGAATCCCCTATTCCTCCGAAGGGAGGGTTATTTGAGCCCTCAAAAAATAGATCTATCACTATCCAATGGTGAGTCTACAATGGTGAAAAATACCCAAGGCTTAGCTTCACAAGAGGTGTAAAGATTTATTAATTCTACACTTTCTCAAACTTATGGCTCAAGGGAAAGATGGCTTTCTCCAAGAGCATTTGGACAACATAACAATGTTGTGAACTTTTTTTTTTTTTTGCATACAATGATCCTCTATTTATAGGAGGACTGCTATATATTTCACAACTAGTTTCGAATGTGAATGGAGAGGCCTTTGAAGGTACTGTTGAGCGCTCAACACACCCTAAAATATTTTATGAAATTTTTTCTCTTTTGGGTACCATGTTTTTTTCTTTTGGTCTATTTTCTGAGTTGATTCTATTGTGAGGAATCACTAATTTCATTTTTGGTCTCATCATCGATCAAGTTTCATTTATTTGAACCTATAAAATTGAAATTTGTGTGTCTAGAAAGAACTTGGCTTTTTAACTATGAATCTGCAGCTAAAATTGTGACCCCCCGTGCTTATGTTCGACGTCGACAAAATCCGAGAAAGTAAATTAATCACATAGTAATAATATTCGTTGATTGCCAATGTATCATCGACATTGGTAAAAAGCGGAGTAGATGTGTGCCATTTGTTTGTAAAGATGATTCAGGAGGTGGATGATTTCCCATCAGCGTCGRAAAAATACGAGAGGGCTAAACATTGRCATGGGCCATGACGAACCTCTGATAGCCAATTACCAATGCGTTTTATYGGGGATCGGTGAAATATCAAAGGGTTAAATCATTGCAAATTCCTGCATTTACACATCACCGATTACCAATCCCCGATGCATTTTCGGCATCGACAAGTTTCGAGGGGGTAATCCRGGAACACTTGTTTAAACTTATCGTCGATTTCCAATCCTTGATAATTTTCGGCATCGACAGGGTATGATTTCTTCGTTAAAATTCTTATCTAATGAAAATCCTTGATTYTAATTAACACAATTAAATGAAGACARCAATCTCAAACGCCACGTGTCTTTGTCACGTAGGCATTTCGTACGACCTAGTTTCATCCCGAGTCACCTTAGGTTTTCCCCATGCCCTAGTCACATTGCCAAGTCAACATTTCCACATCACCACTGTATGACAAGATGGATCGACATCAGAGTTTCGCCAAGAGATATCAACACACATCGTCTAAAGAAAAACGTCGACTCCCAATCCACCCGTTAAATTAACAGACTGATGGGACATTTTCAACACACAATAAGATCGTATTCTGCCATTTAATAATCTAATTAATGTTTCACTCCACATATGTTTTTCCCCGTGCATCGATTGAATAATGGTAATATTAAATCATCGATGAACCACATTATAGCCCGCGCCTACGTCGTCAACCTACGACTGCATTTAAATATCAATCATAATGCGGATCTGGTGACAGATTTTGTAGAACCACACCTACACCCCAAATTGAATAACTGATGCGACAAGGTAAGTATTATCTCCGTTTAAAATCACTAAGACATCTTCGGACACCTCCATTTTGCACACAATTTTCATATTTCCAGAGCAACTGAAGAAGCGAACAGAGCGTTTCAAGAGTTGTGTTCGATTCTCAAAGTTTCAAAAAATGAGGTTAAGCTAGTACGAAAAAGGAGGTATGTGTTAATTTTTTCATTTCGGTGGTTGCATTTTTGGTGTCAACATTCTATCTATAACACGGTGTCTAATGTTGTTCTATCTGCAGGGAAAATTCCTCCACGGAATCCAATGACTAGACGCTCGCCGAGGGCACCAAAATTGAAGGAAGCAGAGATTGGTGAAGGATCTTCTCCCGGCGCTGCAAGGTAGTTGGAGTTTTCTCCCAGAGTGGAACTAGTCATCAAAACATTGACTAAGAAGGCATTTTCTCAACTCCCCGCTTTCAGTGATACAAAATAAACCATTGGATAAAAAATAATGCTCCCACAGTGGGGATATTTGTTCAACAGAATCAACCGAGAAGATTACCTTGATTTTATCCCACAGAGCAACCTGGATGTAAGGGTTCCCGACGACCAGGTATTCCCAAATATCTGATGATTGTGCTTGCATATGGTAGCCTGTCGAACTCCAGTATTTCCCTGCATTAATAATTTGAGTTGGATAATCGACCAAAAATACGTGCATAAGTGCCTAATCAATGATGAAAATGGTGGATGTGTTGGAGTTTTACACCCGACATAGGTCCAAAAGTACTACAAAATCAGGGACCCGAAGGAGCAGTTGAGCACAAACTTCATGGTGAATTTCTAGGAATTCCACGACACCAGTCGATTGATGGATTCCTGGTGGAAGGATGACAAGAAATTTACAAACTGGAGCAATGGTTGGTAGGGGACAATAAATCTGAAGGAGCCATATATCTACTTAAAGGCTCTAATTTTCCAATTATACGGGGAAAAAGACTGCACAAAGTTCTCAGAGGAATGGATGTGTAATATTCCAGATATGAAAAGTATGCAGAACATAAATAAATAGCTAGAAATGGCATATGAAAAACAATATAACCATGACAACACCATGATAATACTAGAATGATAAAAAAATAACACCAGAAATAACACTTTGATTACCGAGAGCAATGTTCACTCGCCTCTTCGAGGGGGAAACCTCCAGCAGAGCAGATCTCTATTACAATAATATCCAAGACAAAATTTCTCGTACCCTCGACTCCTATTTATACTAAATATGTTTATCAAAAGAACCATCTAGAGGAAGATCCTTCTAGAAGTAGAAGCTTCTATTAGGTCTTCTTACATTGTACGTATTCTTCCTTATTGCTAGGCCTTATTAATATTGACCTTTATTACATGGAAACATATTATTATACCTACATGAGGGGCTAGGTCCATAACATGTCCTCCCCCTTAAAAACAACCTTGTCCTCAAGGCTTGAGATGGGGAAATTGCTACAGAATGGTAGATGGTTCCCAAGTGGCATATGTTGTAGTTGTATCTTTCCTCTGGTTCCTTGATGGTTCATTGACACAATCGATGCTCACATTGGTCCAAAAATTCTTGTGGTTGTAGCCAAATGGGGCCTTTTTCATCCAACTCAGGAAGGTTGGTTTGAGTTTGTCACTTAGTTCCAATAACCTTCTTTAAGTAGGAAACATCAAAAACATGATGGGGCTTAGAATGATTGGGAAAATCTCATTGATATGCTACCTGTCCCATGCACTTGAGAACTATATAAGGACCATAAAATTTGGGCACCATTTTCTGAAAATGGTTAGCTTTGAGGAAAGTTTGCTTGTAAGGCTGCAGTCAAAGAAACACTTGATCCCCTTATGCAAATTGACGTTCAAAGAAACCTTGATTTTCTTGTTGTTTCATGCGATTCTGGGCCATGACCAAATTCTCTTTAAGGGTACAGATAATAGCTTCTTGAAATATAAGCATTTGGTCAACCGCCTAGACCTTTGAGACACCTGGAAAATATGAGAGGACTGAAGGTGGATTTTGTCCATATACCGTTTCAAAAGGAGTCATGCGTGTAGCTATATGGTGCGAAGTGTTGTACCATCATTCAGCTAGTGGTAACCATTGAGCCCACTGATTCTTTCTTTCCAATGAAAAACACATGAAATATGTTTCCAAACATTTGTTGAAAACTTTAGTTTGACCATCATTCTTGGGATGATAAGTTGTGTTGAGATGCAATTGGGGCCTTGTAGCTTGAAAAGTTGAATCGGATTTGAATCAGAGATACAATTGGGGCCTTCTAGATGAGACAAGTCCAAGTTAGTCTTCACATGAGAAAAAGGTCGTTGAATCGGAGTTAGCTAAACCTCCTGTGCCTAATTTTGATGTTGTTCAGAATGTTACTATGAGGCCCGATGTTAAAAAATATTTCAAACAAACAAAACAAAAACACACATCATTAGGGTTTCAAAACAAAAGAGCAGGTCATCTTATTTTGAGAAAATTGAGGAATCGAAATGACACTCATTTGATCTCGATCAGCCCGATCGAGGTCAATGAGGTCTCAGACTTCGAAATAGAAGATTTCCTAGCTTTGGAAGACCCGGATTGTCAAAGAGCTAGTCCTACTGAACCCTATAACTTCGTTACAAATTTTCCTCCCTACCTCAAGGGTAAGGAGGAGTTCTCTAGTATTGGGCTTGGGAAAATAATAGGTAAGGTAGATACAGCCATGTATGACTGTACGCTTCATCAACATATTATTCCTCATGTATAGTGCGATGTTTTTTTTCACTGGATTGAATGATATTACACTGATATACCCATCCTTCAGTCTCGGATTAAAACACTCACAGCCTAAAGTGAATCACTGAGACAAGAAAATGTCGACCTCAGAGTAAACGTAGAGAGGAAAGCTAAATGCCTTAAGACGACAGGGAATATAGTGATAAAAAAACACAAACAATGTTAAAGCCATAATCAATTCCGAGCTACCCTGATCCATCTTTAGTCAATTGTTGAAATGTTAAAACGATTTTCCTCTTATTATATTCATGTTGTCTATTTTGAATCGAATCTGTTTGAAATTAGATTTTGTTTGCTAAGATAAGACTGGCTACAAAATCTTTCGATTATGTAGCCAAGTCATTTTTAAATAAAAAATTTAGAAATTAGTTATTAGAAATTGTCTAAGTTATTATTTTTTCGTTTTCACGAAATAGTAGATCTTGATGTTGATCATTTGGTGGAAATATTTTTTATTTTGCATTGGAATGATTAGTTTTTCCTTCTTTGTTTCCTTTTGTAAAAACTTTTATTAATTTTTGGGAAAAATCAACTCAGTTATGAGTGGCTGTTAGCCCTCTATTTTTGTAAATATTTTTTATCTCATGAGATCCTATCCTATCCTAGGAGATAGGGAGATGAGACTTCAAAACACTTTAAATACTCTTCATTTTAGAAGGGAAAGACATCTTTGCCTGGAGAAAGTTATGGACAAATGATTTCAGAACTTCATGGAACAACTTATAATAATTCGGCTTTAGAACAATGTGAATGTTGTCTCATTTATGTTTTGCCTCTATTATTTTTTAATAATAATGTGTTGTATAGCTTTAGTCTCTATGACATGTGATATTCCATTTTATTTGATATTTTAAATGTTGTCTTTAATTGTTGTTTCAGTTAATTATCACTGTGATCATCATATCAATTGTCAGATCATGATTTTTATCTGATGTGAGTTGATAGATAATATGAACATTTTACATTAAGATTTATATTACTGTGATCGTTCATAATTATAAGATCATCGTGTATACTTGTCTGTCATTTTGTTCTTGTATTTATGGCTGCCAACAAACATCTAGAGTTTATTCTGGAGGCATCATTATCAACCTGTCATAAATTTTTCTTATAGGCAGAACAACTGGATTATTGGATTGCATAGAAGACATAGACATGATATAAAACTCCAGTTAGCTTTATTTCTATTCACTTTTGTTAATTTTCCTATTAGTGAAACAAGATAGTTTTAGATTGGCTTTGACCATCTATACATCTTTGTTTCACAACTTAGTTAGTTCAAGTTTTATTAGATTTATAATTAGAAAAAAAGAAAATACAAATATGTGCTTTCTTTATCTGCTTTTGAGAATGATTATAAAACACAAATTTTTGCAAAGCTTTTGTTAAAACTTGCACATGTAAATCTTGTTTATAAGTGACATGTTCATACTTTCGTTTATGTTTAACATAGTTGTAAATAATTAGATTAAAGTTCATAGGTTAGTATAGTTTTAGTATTAGTTAGTTTATTTCTTTTATTTATTTTAGGACCCTAGATTGGCTAACAGAGCCATTAAACCTGTTAGAATAGGTTACACCAAACGACTTGGATTATTTAGAGAACCCCGAACCAGATCTATTATTCTAGTTGACGACATGTCAAATTTTCCCATCAACATGGTTGAAAACCCACTTGCATAATGGGTCGATTTACTTCCCACGTGGGTCGTTTCCTCAAAAACTTAATATTTTGGGAGCAATCACTATAGAAAGGTATGGCCACGGATTCATACCAATTTCATGAGGCTATCTTGCGGATTACTTTCAGAGAAAAAGGTGAGGAATCTCGCCAAATGGTTGAAACTCTGCTTACAGAATGAGTCGATTTAATTCTTATGCAGGCCATTTCCTTAAAAACTTAATATTTTGGGAGCAATCACTGTAGAAAAGTACGGCCACGGATTCGTATAAGTTTTAGGAGGCTATCTTGTGGCTTACTTTTTGAGCAAACAATGAGGAATCGCACCAAACGGTTGAAAACCCACTTGCATAATGGGTTGATTTACTACTCAATTGGGTCGTTTCCTCAAAAAATTAATATTTTTGGAGAAATCACTGCTAAAAGGTACAACCACAGATTTAACTCATCGAAACTTCGATTTTCCTTATTCGTTGGCTTGTTTGGATTTCTCCAAGTAACATAGCTTTGATACCATGTCAGTGTTTCATGAAAACCTACACAGGAGATCTAGCTAAAGCATATACAAACAAAGCTTATCAAGAAAAGGAAGAGAGATACACAATGAAGAATGAGAATCAATGCATATTATTATCTTATCAATGAGTGAGTGATCTTCACTCATATAGGCAATAACATCCTATAACTAGGAATGCATGCATAATAGTGATGGTATAAGATTAGAAAGTCTAAAATAGAAATAGTCAGTTAACTCCCATTGAACTAGTGTAACTCCCATTGAACTAGTGTGCCGAAAATAAAAAATAATAGAAATTTCTCCAACATGTGTTGCAGGTTTGAAGAAAAAAAAAGATTCCTATAGTTGTTGTATATCGTCATCCACATCATATAGATACACAACAATCATCGAGGAAAGGGCATGAAAATCAACACATTTATGCACCAGCTGGGAACCAGAAAGGAAACCAATCCAGAGAAGGTGCATGGAGGACTCCTAGCACTACGAGAAGAGATGAAGCTACATAAATAATCCCATGGAAACCCCAACATGATGCAGAGCACGATCAGGGTGGTAAGGCAATAGATGGACATCATGTTTGACTTCCATTGGGATGGATGGATGGTCGTACTTGGTACCAATTGGCTACATTGCTTAGTCGGTCATATTGTATGGTTTATTCTCGTGTTTCAAGGATGAAACATGTGAAGGGGGATGGAATGTAGTATACCTAGGGAAGTAATATGGGATACCTAGGGAGGTACCCAATGGGAATGTGGTTATGTATTATTAGGGGAAGTCATTTACTATATGAGAATGTGGTCATTCAATGTAAGGTGGACTAGGTCCACTATATTAATAAAGGCCCACTATGGTAGTTAAATGTAATAAATGTGAGAAGGCTCTCTAGAAGATTCCTAGGAGATAGAGAGATCTATATAAAGAAGTGTAAGCAATGTAATGAAAGACAGTGAAGAATATTGTGAATGTATCACACATTGTTTGAGGAGTGTTATCCTTCCTTAAGTATTAATATATGGTGTTACCCTACCTCAAGGGTTTTGTCTACATTCTTGTGTTCGGTATTTTGGTGAATGGTTTGGTGTTTATTAATGGTTTATTGTTGAAGTATATTTGCAGATTATTCAAGTACTTACTTGTTAAGTTCCAAAGACCTGAATACAAAATACTACAATAGTACCAAAGATATATAAATATAATCACCACACAATATATATGGAACAATGTATAAAACCACCACTTTATTATATCAAAACCCTTTGGGGTAGGGAAACACCATACAACGGATCCTATTATGGAAGGGATCATCTCTTGTTCACTTGCCTCTTCAAGGGGGATTCCTCCTAATGAGCTTCAGCTCCAAATACAATGCTTCTCTTTGTGTCCCATTACATTGCTTGAACCCCTTTATATAGTGCTTCAATCACCTAAGAACATTCCAGAGGAGGAATCTTCTAGAAGCATAACCTTCTAAGAAGTCATCTTACATTTATTATATATAACTATCCATTTATTATATCTAACTACCATAGTGAGCCTTATTTAATAATATAGTGGACCTAGTACACCTTACATTGAATGGACTCTACTACCTCTCTAGCTACCTAACATTCCATCCCCCTTATGAAAGTGTTGTTCTCAACGCTTGTTATGAGGGTGTACAACCATATACCAAGGTCTCATGGATAATTATGGACCATAATGTTGAAGAGGAATGGAGAACCAAGGTCCCATGTAGAAAGGAAATCCGCCATGCTGAAGTAGTCCAACCGCCATCATAAAATCGGGTCCCTTGTCCAAGTGTTCATGTGAACTCACTGCGAAATATTTCAGAACCCATTAACTAACTAAAAATGATGCTCCAAAGACTGACACCTTTCATGTGGATCCAAATAAGAAGATCCATTCACATAGTGGAAAAGGGTCATAATAGAATCTGGAAGGAATAATACCACTATAGAATATGCAAGATTGACACTGGTAATAATCATTGGCTCCCAATTTGTCACATTGATGTTCTCTAAAGAAGGTGGATTAGAGTCATCAAATAAAATATGAAAGTGGTTGTCATCCCAGAAATGACAACTATCCATATACCAATCATCACAATCGGCCTCAAAATCATACCAAGCATATATTTCTTG